>CAKNYM010043867.1:0-24183 GCA_932195095.1 Andricus curvator | reverse complement strand
AAATTCCCGATTCAGCCCACTGTGCGCCGCCAAGCCGCCACCGAGAAATGAAGAAGGCGGCGCGCCCGTGTTATCATAAAATTAAGTTATTATTATAATATTAAGCAATTCGCAAGATAGCTTAGATTTTACTGGTATAGACTTTCCTGTAACTTTAAAGAATATACCAAAATTTGAGCGTCAAATTGATATCTCGATCAATGTATACGGTCTTGTACGAAGAAATGTTGATTAAACTGTCGTTCCCCTATTTATTACAACAGAAAAGAGGGAACTGTATGCTAATCTTTTACACGTACAAGAAAATTACATTGATGAGAGTATTGATGATAATGCGTTTGAAATATATGATGAAGGCATCGATACTTCAAATTTCCACTATGTATGGATTAAAGATCTATCTGCACTACTTGGCAAACAACTATCTAAAAAAAAGTGTGAAAAGTATATTTGTGATCGATGTCTTCATTATTTTTCAAGCGAAGAAAAGTTGTGTGAACACAATGATAACTGTAAAAAGATGAATCATTGTAGAATTAAATTACCGAAACCTGAAAAAAATATCATTGAGTTCACAAACTATAGGAATAAGGAAAAGGTACCGTTTGTCGCGTATGTTCATTGCGAGTGTCTATTGCTTCCCGTTGAAGAATGTCAGGAGAAGATAAGTAACACTGAGATCTTTCAAAAGCATCAGATATTAAGCATAGGCTATTACATAACATGTAGTTATGATGACGCACTTTCCGACTATAAGGCATGCCCGGAAGATGAAGCTGATCCTGCCAAATGGTTTGCAAACGAATTGCAACAATTGGCAGAAGATGCTGAAACAGTATTCATGTGCCCCATACCTATGGAGAACTTGACTGCTGAACAGAAGGCTGCCTTTAGGGTTGCTACTACCTGCCACATTTGTGAGCAGGCTATAGCACCTGGCCAAAAGAAAGTGCGTGACCATTCACATTTAACCGGCAAATACCGAGGGCCTGCTCATGAAGATTGTAATCTAAATTACAAAGATTCTCGAACCATACCCGTTGTCTTCCATAATGTAAGTGGGTATGATGCTCATTTCATTATTCGCGAAGTAGCCACTGAGTTTGAAGGTCGAATTGATCTACTCCCTTTAAATAAAGAGAAGTATATTAGCTTCACGAAAAATTTTAGAGAGAGTGAGATAAAATTCCGCTTTATTGATTCATTTCGCTTTATGGCTTCTTCGCTAGATAAATTAGCATCATATCTCGACGAATACAAAATATTAGGTAGAGTCTTTTCAAATTTAAGTGCTGAAAAAATCAAATTGCTAACGCGGAAAGGAGTTTTTCCTTATGAGTACTTTGACTCTAGCGAAAAGCTCAAAGAAACGCAACTACCACCTAAAGAAAAATTCTATAGCACATTAAATGACTCTACAATTTCCGATGAAGATTATGAGCATGCGCAACGGGTATGGTCTGAATTTAATTGCAAAAATCTTGGCGATTATGTGTATCTATACATGAAAACGGATGTGTTACTACTTGCAGATATCTTTGAAAACTTCCGTGATCAGTGTCTGAAAGCATATAGCCTTGATTCAGCACATTATTATACAACTCCTGGTTTGACCTGGGATGCCATGTTAAAATATACAAGAGTAAAGCTTGAACTCCTGACTGACATTGATAAAGTCCTCTTTATTGAGTTAGTTATAAGGGGTGGAGTTAGTCAATGCTCCAATCGTTATGCCAAAGGCAATAATCCCTATATGGAAGTTTACAATGACAATGATGAGATCATCTATATAGTATATTTTGACGCCAACAACCTCTAAGGTTGGGCAATGGCACAAGCGCTGCCATTTAGTGGTTTCGAGTGGGTATCAAATGTTGCCAATAGCTTCAACTTTAATGTTCCCGATGATGCCCCTGTTGGCTATATGCTTGAAGTAGATTTGGATTACCCCGAAGAACTTCATGATACTCACAGTGATTTACCTTTCTGCCGCGAACACTCGAAACCACCAGGGTCAAAGCAGGAGAAACTCCTAACTACCCTCCTACCAAAACGAAAGCACATTCTCCATTATTGTAAATTGAAACAAGCTTTAGCAAACGGTCTTGAGCTTGTTAAAATCTATCGCATTCTTACATTTAATGAAGCTCCATGGTTAAAATCATACATAGATTTTAACACAGAAAAGAGAGCTGCAGCTTAAAATGAGTTTGAGAAAAATCTGTTCAAACCCATGAACAACGCTGTGTATGGTAAGACAATGAAGAATGTGCGAAAACATGTAGATGTTGAACTCGTGACAAAGTGGGAGGGTAGGTATGGAGCAGAAGCCCTCATATCTAGACCTAATTTTCACAGCCGAGCAATCTTCCATGAAGATCTAGTGGCTGTGGACCTTAGGAAAACTGAGGTTTTAATGAACAAACCCATATATCTTGAGCTTAGTGTGTTGGACATTTCGAAAAACTTGATCTATGACTTCCATTGTGGCTATATGCTCGAAAAATACGGTAACAAATGCAAACTGCTATACACAGACACTGATAGTTTAGTTTATGAAGTTAAATGTCCCGATATTTACATGGATATGAAACAAGATATCAACAAGTTTGACACATCCGATTATCCTGTAAATAACGTTTACGGTATACCTCAAGTCAACAAAAAAGTTCTGGGCCTGATGAAAGATGAGTGCAGTGGGCAGGTCATTACTGAATTTGTTGGCTTGAGGAGTAAGATGTACAGCATCCGCGTAAATGGCCAAGATTTTGTAAAGAAAGCCAAGGGTATAAAATCAGGTGTTGTACAGAAATCTATCAACTTTGATGACTACGTTGATTGCTTGGAAAATGCTGCGATTCAAACTAGGACTTAGTATATCATTAGATCACGTCTTCATCAAGTTGATACGGTTAAACAGTTAAAAGTAGCTTTAAGTCCCTTCGATGACAAACGGTATCTTTTGCCTGAAAGCACTGATACGCTAGCTTGGGGCCATTATAAAGTTAAGGATAATCATACCGATGTAAACAATTAACCCATAAATCGACGGGCATATTGTAAATAGTTTATAAGTCGATAAAAAACATTGTCGGGATTGATGATGATTATAAAAACATGAATAACTGAACGATTTTTTATATACATTTCATATGTTTTTATTTAATAAAACCTTACATGTGATTACATACGTAAGTTTGTTAAAATTAGTTTTATTGTTAGATTAACATTAGTTCAATGATACTTCAAGACTAGTTAACATTAGTTTTTAAGCTTAGTTAAACGTTACTTTAACTTTAGCTTAACTTTACTTTAACGTTAGCTTAACATTACTTTAACGTTAGTTTAACGTTACTTCAACGTTAGCTTAACGTTACTTTAACGCTAGCTTAACGTTACTTTAACGTTAGCTCAATGTTACTTTAACGTTAGCTTAAGGTTACTTTAACATTACTTTAACGTTAGCTTAACGTTACTTTAACGGTAGCTTAACGTTACTTTAACGTTAGCTTAACGTTACTTTAAAGTTAGCTAAACGTTACTTTAACATTACTTTAACGTTACTTTGACGTTAGCTTAACTTTATTACACGTCATTTATCTTCCGATCATCGTGAAGACCATACATCATATTCAGCTCCGCATAGTTGATCAAGACGGACAATTGGTGAATTTTCGAGGAGAGACTATAACTATCCGATTACACTTAAAGTCAACGTGATGGGTATCGTTTTTAATCGTAAAGTGGGTGCAAGTTATATAAGCAAGCCACCATGCAAGAAATCAGTCAGTCTTCAATCAGCTCGCAAGAAATTAACATCTCAGAACGTGCGTTTCCTCAAGCAACAAGGTCACAGACTTGTTCAAGAAGGAAAAAGAAGAAGAAAAAGCGACCATTAATTCATATATTATTTATTTGTCGCTGTTACAAAAATGGAAGAATTACCTAATGTTCCAGCTCCAGTGAGCTATAATGAATCTATAGCACACTATGAGGTTCATGCTCATCAACTTTATGCTTCATCATTATATAACAACAGTGATGAGATACGAATTGCAGTGCAACATCAAGATTTATGCATTCTTCCAAGTAAAAACTCTATACACATACATGGAAGACTAGTTCGGGCTGATGGAAATACAGCTGTGACAGTGACAAATCTAATTGGTAACGCCATCTGCTTTTTATTTGATGAAATTCCGTATGAATTGAATGGTATTGAGGATGACCGATGTAAAAATGTTGGACATACCAGCACCATGAAGAGTTATATTTCCTTGACTCCTAACCAGCTTAATTATGCTGAGAATGCAGGCTGGCTTGATATAGATCTGAATGCTCGAATAACAAATGAAGATGGATACTTTGATGTATGTATCCCACTCTGCTTGATCCTCGGATTCGCTGAAGATTATCAAAAGATTATTGTAAATGCCAAACATGAACTAATCTTAACAAGATCACGCACAGACATTAATGCTATTATTCAACCAGCGCAAGGAGAACCTGAAGATTTTAAAATGATACTACATAAAGTTGAATGGATGGTTCTCTATGTTCTACCTGAAAATCGTCAGTAGATACAGTTGCTAAAGTATATTGAAAAGGATCCACCTATATCAATGAATTTTCGATCCTGGGAAATGTTTGAATATCCTCTAATCCCCGCCGCTCAAAACCATGCGTGGCAGGTAAAGACTTCCACACAAATAGAGAAACCAAGATATATCATACTACGATTTCAAACTGGCAGAAAAGATCAACGAAGAAGTTATATCAACTTTTTCGATAACTGTAATATTACAAATGTAAAAGTTTTTCTAAATTCTCAGTATTATCCTTATGGCAATTTAAATTTAAACTTTGAGCAGAATCAGTTTGCATTATTGTATGAGATGTATGCTAATTTTCAAACTTCATACTATGGAAAAGAGCATGAACCTTTGCTAATGAAGCGTTTCTTCAAGGACAATGCACCACTCATTGTAATTGACTGCTCTAAACAAAATGAGTTGTTGAAACAAAGTTCAGTGGATGTACGGTTAGAATTTGAATCGAGTAATAATGTTCCCGCCAATACAGCAGCCTAATGTCTAATCATACATGATCGAATAGTTCAATATAAGCCCATTAGTGGCGCTGTTCAGAAACTAATTTGAAGTGGTGGGGGTAATATTGAATGGTGGGAGTTGAATCAGGGTATAAAAGAGCTGTATTTGGCTGAAAAAATCAGTCTTAGTTGAGATGGACTTCGTTGTAGACGTTCAAGGCTTCAAAAGGCCTTACAACGACTTTATCTTCAAGGAGCTGGCCATCCTCACTCTCCAGGAAGATGCTCTTCCCCTGGTCTTCCTCTTCAAACCACCCTGCAGCTGGAGTTCACTACCTGGAAGGTATAAAAGCACTAATACATGGTTAACACACAATTTCCATGGAATCAACTGGACTGGTGGTGACGTACCCTATGAAGAAGTTAGACCTATACTTCAAGAAACATTGAAGCATTGAAGCATTTTCGTTAAAGGTCTTGAGAAGACAAGGTGGTTAGAAAAATATGTAAACAACAATGTTGAGAATCTTGAAGACTTGAATTGTCCTTCGTTAAAGAAAATGACACTTGAATCATCACTACCTTCATGTACACATCATACATATCGCACTACTATTTAGTGCTGTAAATAATGCTGTAATATTAAAAAATTGGGTTTTAAATAAACCAGATAATTGTACAACGAGCAATGTTTCAATAGATGAAGTAGATGTTAATTATACAGCAAAAGATTTTTATAATGATTTGGAAAACTTTTTGTAAAAACTAGGTTAAGATTTTATTACATTAAATAAATGGATTTTCCAATGGATTATTAAATGTCTATTTACTCATAATTTCCCTTTCCTATTAATTCTGAGTTAGGTCTTTTAAGTAAACATTAGTTTATACTTAAGTTTTTTTAAGTAAACATTAGTTTATACTTAAGTTTTTTTAAGTAAACGTTAGTTTCTTTTCTCATCATTGAACATATTAAAATAATTTACACTTTTATCTATCTGCGCATGCGCAATATTGCCAACTCTGTTGCATTGACTCTAGCTTAGAGGACGTTATAAAGGTAAGATTTTATCGTATAAGACTGGGGAATCCCCTATTAAAATACAACGGATGGGCAGAATTGGAGTGGTGATTAGCAGGGTGGGGATTTCTGCCTATAAAAGCGCATCTCCAGACCGATTTCTTCATTCAACCTCTTCAGTTGCTTGCGAAAAGACGTAACATCTCTGAAGAAGAAATGGACCTGCAGAAGATCAATGCCATTGGTCAAATGGAAGGCTACCTACCAACGAGGCCGCTGACAGACCTGACTCCAAAGAAGAGGTATGCAGTGACGAGGATCCAGAAGGTGCCAACCAAGTATGGAACCAGGATCGTTGTCGAGCTGGAAGGTACTTTCAATACTCTCCTACCTGCGAGGCTTGTGAAAGTTCTAGAAGATCCTGGAACTCTGGAAAGTATGCAGGAAGCTGCTTCTGCTGAGAAGCTACAATTGAAATATTTGGGTGGATAATATAATAATGTCGAATTTAAAAATGTTAAATAAATTATGAAAAAAAATGAATTAAATTTTAACGTTTAATCATTGTTCTTATTATTTGTTAATTAGTTAAAAAGTAACTATGTAAGATTTTTTTTTTTTTCGTTTCATTTACTTAATTTTTCTAAGATTTGAATTGATTCGCCAATTAATGAGTTGAAGCGCGCGAAATTTGAATTGATAAAATGTAGGCTGTTTGAAACAGCGCAGGAAATCTCAACGCAACACTTGTAGAAATAGGAAAAACCCCACATCTGAGAATCAATTCGCCGGCCGACAAATGCATTAGCGACTGTTGATACATTGATATTAGTGCTGGCAGAAAGTACTAAGTAATGTCATCAGTTATTTAAACCCGATTGATAAGGTTTTACCCTGTTTTACCGACCTATGGTAAAATGATAATATAAAAAATTACCGACCTCCCTGTTTTACCGACTGATGGTAACATGAATCCCTACCCTACCTGCCGATGGTAAAATGATAATATAAAAATTACCGGCCTCTCTGTTTTACCGACTTATAGTAACATAGTTCCCTACCTTACCGACCGGTGGTGAAATTATAATGTAAAAGATTGCCGACCTCCCTGTTTTGCCGACTGATGGTAATATGGTTCCCTACCTTACCGACATATGCTAAAATAATAATATAAAAAAGTACCGATCTCCCTGTTTTATCGACTGATGGTAACGTGAATCCCTCCATTACCGACATATGGTAAAATGATAATATAAAAAATTGTCGACCTTCCTGTTTTATTGACTGATGGCAACGTGACTCCCTACCTTACCGACATGTGATGGAATGATAATATGAAAATTACCTACTTACCTGTTTTACCGACTGATGGTAATAAACTGTTTTATCGAACAATGATCACTTATCACGGAACAGAACCTTATAATGTTAACTTAGCAGGAATCACCGATACCAACCTCAATGGTTTACCGACTGCAGGTAACTTAGCACGGAACTGAACCCTCCCTTTGTTGGGGGCGCCATCTGTTGGTGTCGGTAACTTAGCACGGAACAGAACCCTCCCTTTGTCCGTGGCGCCATCTGTTGGCAAGTGGTCTCGTAGCCCCCTAGCCCTACTACTGAAGATAAATGGGGAATGGGTGGAAATGGTAGAGGAATTTTATTATTTAGGATTCTGATTCGAAGCGGGAGTTGGAAATGATCTGCAAGTGAAAAGAAGGATAGAAAGTGCAAGTAAGGTGATGGGTCAAGTGAGGGGGATTGGAAAAAGAAGATTCAAAGAGGACTGGAAGATGAGGGTATGGCTATTTGATTCACTGGTATGGTCTGTGATGTGTTATGGAGTGGAGATTTGGGGGTGGAAGGGGTACAAGAAAGTAGAAAACATGCAAGAGAGATTTCTGAGATGGGTTATGGGAGTGAGCTGGAACTGCCCAGGATATATGTTGAGAGAAGAAACAGGGAGAGAGAAATTGGTGATAAGGCAGAGGAAAAGGGTCTGGAATTTTGAAGAGAAACTTAAGAGTGTTCAGGGTAGCAAAGTTGCTCAAGTATGCCTGCAGGAAATATTAAATAGAGAGAGGAGAGGAAACACGGGACATTCAAGATGGGAGGAGGAGAGATGGCAAATTAGAAGGGAATGGAGAATGTGTGACGAGTGGAGGGATGCAGGAAGAGAAGAGGTGGGAAAAGATTATGGAGTCAAAATACAATAAATGGTATAAATTGGTTAAGATGGAAGGGGTTATGAAAAGGAATCATGGGAGCACGTGTTGGTGAGATGTACAGGGGAAGAGGAAGGGGGAAAGAGCGTGGTAGATAAAGTTAGATGGATACTGAGCGGTTGTGGACAAGGGGAAAAGTGGATGAAGAGTCTAGAAGAGAATAAGGAAGAGAGAATGCAAGGGGGTGGAAAAAACCAAAATCGAGACCAAAATTGATACAAGAGAAATATTCAAGGAAAATTAGTGTTGCGTAACTTATAAAAGCTTGAAGAGAAATGGCAAGAGGAAATGGAAGCCCTGGAAGGTTTCGCGCAATTGTAAGATAATATGTAAGAGTTAGTAAATAATAAGAAAGCGAAGCGATTAAAGGTAAGTTAGGTTACGTTAAGCATAAGGCATAGTGGTTAAGTGAAATTGTAAAAGATGTAAAGGGAACGGAGCCCTCAAACCAGTGAAAGGGAGAGTAATAAAATACAATACAAAATATCTCTGTATCTTGATCGAATTTTATCTACAATTTTCTTTTAAAATCTTTTACATTCTTTTTCAAAACTTTGAGAAATAATTTGAAATCTTTTGAAATCTTTTTTAATTTTCTCTTAAAATTCATTTTTAAAAATAAAAAATCATTTCAAATTTTCCCATGAATCTTAAGAATGGATTTTTATTCTCTTAAATCCTTTCAAAATTCTTGAGAAGCTTCCACATTTTTTTTAAATCTTCAAAAATCTACATTTTGTTGAAAAATTGTTGAAATGTTTTCCAATTTTTAACTATTTTTGAATATTTTCAAAACCTTCTAGGTATATGTTTAAGAATGATTCCAATTTATCCTACATTTAAAAAAAAATGCATGATTAAAATAATTACCTTACAATCTTCAGCATTCTTTTTTGACAATTTTAGGAATCTTTTGAAACGTTTTGAAGTATTTTAAAATATTTTCTTAAAATCAAGTTTTTCAATTAAAAATCTTTTTTAATTTTCCCAGATATCTTAAGAAAATTCTTTTTGTTCTCTTGAAACCTTTCGAATTTCTTAAAAACTTCTAAACTTTTCGTTCTAAATATTCAAGAATCACACATTGTATTAAATTTGTTAAAATCTTATCAAGTTAAAATTTTTTTAAATCAAATAAAAAGACTCTTTCGTATTATAAAAATCAAGATCGTTGAAACTCTCATCGGAAAACATATTTTTCTTAATTTTGACAGTAATGTAAGAATTTTGAAATTTAAATTCCTACATGCATTTAAGCTGTGTTTGAATCTTCACACGATACGCTTCATTACTCTGTATTTGTACAAGGCTTATTAAATATTTTAAATAACGGATACTTTTAAATATATAATTTTATGTTCATAAATTGATTTCTCATTGTATGAAGGGTGGCGGTACAGAACTAGATAACCAACACTATTATCAAAAATGGGTTTATTGCGTTACAAATTCTTTAAAAATCACATACATATTCTGGTTAAAGGATTTATTCGAAATCTCATTTTTTGGATACAATAATAACAAAATAAAATTTTAAGGTAGAAATAATTCTTTTAACATTTGAGAATTTATATTTCACGAAATTTTTATCTTTTAAAGCAAACCATTTTTTTCGAATTTTTTGCATAAAAATTTCTGACATACTGTGATATCTTGATCCTCAGTTTTGATTTTCTTGGAACAGGATAAGGTTTTTGGACCCAACATTTTTTATACTTAATAAGCATCCTCATAGTTCAGAAGCAAATTTTTATTTCTGCAAAAACTTAAACAATAGATTTTGAATCGCTATATATAACCGATATTTAAAACGCATAACGTTTTAATTCCAAAATTTCTCGGTCGATTTTCTCCGAAGTGGCTAACATTTTGACATTAAAATTTATTTACTCGTAATTAGAGACGTAATATCATAGGAGCATGTTTCTACTTTTTCATTTAACTGAACATTAAATTTTTTATCGCAATCCACTACCGAGCCAGCTTCAATTTGAGGTTAGTGCCATTTTATATTGTCCACTTTCATACCCATTTTCTGGAACCTGGATAACTTTTTTACATTCTCATCCTATAATGAGAAGGTATTAGATTTGTGTAAAATTTGACCCCCCCCCCTCCTCGTTTTTTCAAATTTTCACGTTTTGAGACCCCCTGAACCCAAAAAAACAGGTTTTTAGAAAATGTCTGTCTGTCTATTAGTCTGTAAATTTTTAGTTTGTTAGCACGATAACTTTCGAAAAAATTAACAGCTTGGATTGGCCTTTGGTATACTCTTCAAGTGTCCTCAAATGAAGGTCATGTTCTTTAGCCAGCTATTTTGGATATAAATTCAAAAAGTGAGCATGTTTTGAAAATTTTTGAGACCACTTTTTTCAAGAGTTGAAAATTATATTCACGGTTATTAGTAGTACTCAAAAAGACGAAGAAAATATCCTTATAACTTTTTCTGATAAAAAAAAATACCGGAGTTATAGCATTTTCAAAATTCCAAAGAACAAACGAAAATGAACATTTTAAGCCAAAAAACGCACGATATGAAAAAAGTCAAGAAGAGAAAAACGTTGCTTCTTGAACACCCTACAATATTTTCATAACAACTTTTTGAATTTTTTGAAAAATCAAAAATGCAAATTTTGATCGCACAAAAAAATAATGAAAAATAAAAAATTCTATTTCGCTGTCAAACTATGCAAGATACGAGAAAAGATGAATTGGCCAAAATTGTGCACCTAAAAAAGATCTACAAATTTGTTATTATTCACTTTTTGATATGACGCGTACTTTTTGTTTTATTCGTAAAAAACAGCATTGAAAAACAAAAAATCTGCCCGCTTCGCGGGCACATTCTCATGGCGCGCTTCGCGCGCGGCTCGCTTCGCTCGCAAGTTTGAGCGCGCCTAGGGCGCGCGACTGTTGGATCTCGCGCTTCGCGCTCGATCATATATTTATCTCGCGCTTCGCGCTCGATTATGTGTTCACCTCGCGCTACGCGCTCGGGCGTATTTGCATCGCGCTTTACGCTAGGCTCCTCTAGATTTTTGAACTTCGTGTTCGACATCGATGAACAGAAAAAGTTTGTTTGCAAATATTATAAATTTATCAAAACCTCTACATATTAAGTGATTGTTAAATTTATTTTTATTTTAGACTGAAAAGGAACTTTATTTACTCAAGGTTCTATCGACCTTAAGGAACACATTCTCATCCAGACACTCGCGCTTCGCGCTCGATATTTGATTTGAAAATCATTTGAACCGTATGATAGAAACAAAAAAGTTTGAGCGCACTTACGGTGTGCGATTTGGTAAATACACTGAGCGCGCACTTTGTGCTTCGTATTATATGTTCTTCACATACAAATTACTAAATTTGTATTTGATTTCAAATGAAAAGTAATGATATAATTCAGGCGACAAATTTTATTAGTTAACATTTTATTTTAGCTTGTGCCGTTCATCAAAAAAGTTAAATTTTTCATTTTGAATATATTCTTACCACAAAAATTGATTACGGGTGCACTGTTAGAAAAATCTGTACTAGATTTAGTATACATGTAATGGAAGCAAGAATGCACAACATGAAATTAAATTTAGTATACCAGCGTTAGGTAAATTTAGTATATGCATATACTGAATTTAGTATGCACGTACATGAAATTTAGTATACGCGTATACTAAATTCGGTATACATATATACGAAACTTAGTATACGCATATACTAAATTCAGTATATGCGTTCCGTTTCGCGTAAGTTCCGTCTTCATCATCTGTAAACATGAACAGATGAAAAATGAAATTAAAGAAACAAGTTTTAATTGTCAAAAAATCATATCGTTAAGCTACATTTTCGTTGATAAATTGAACATACCTTTCAAAGAGAAGACTTTGCAGATCCTCGCAGAAAGAAACCTTTTAGCATTACAAATAACTCAAACAAATGCAGGGGCATGCGATCCTGCCACCGGCCACGTTGCCCGACTCGCGTAAATCGAAACGCGCTTGCGCAGCTGAATATAGTAAACACGTATATGAATTTTAGTATACAGAAACTATGAAATGCATATACGGGAAAGAAACTTACTGTACACCTAATAAAATTAGTATACATATAACTTCATAAAAGAAATTTAGTATACGTAAGTATACTAAAATTACAAAGTGTAATGTATTTAGTAAACATATAGGAAATTTAATATGCCCGTGTATACTAAAATTGCAAACATTTCTAACAGTGTGTGTAAGTCTTTTTTGAATGCACAATTTTTGTTCATTTATATGTTTTCGTACCTTGCATTGTTTTTTCAAAAATTTGATTTTTTTTACTGTCAATGTTATTTTCACGAATAAAACGAAAACCACGCATCCTATCGAAACATGAGTCACAATAAATTTGTACCTCTTCCTTGGATGGACAAATTTTGTTTCGGTCATCTTTTCGTAGCTGGTAATATTCGTCTGAAAATTTGATTTTTCTATTTTCAATGCTGTTTTTTACGAATAAAACAAAAACTACGCGTCATATCAAAAAGTGAATGATAAGAAATTTGTAGATCTTTTTTAGGTGCACAATTTTGGTGAGATGATATTTTCTGCTATCTTGCATAGTTTTACAGCAAAATGGCTTTTTTGATTTTTCATTAATTTTTTGTGCGATCAAAATTTGAATTTTTTATTTTTCGAAAAATTCAAAAAGTTGTTATGAAAATATTATAGGGTGTTCAGGAATCAACGTTTTTTCTCCTCTTGACTTTTTTTCATATCGTGCGTTTTTCGGCTTAAAATGTTCATTTTCGTTTGTTTTTTGGAATTTTGAAAATGCTATAACTCCAGTAATTTTTTTTTTATCACGAAAAGTCATAAGAATATTTTGTTCGTCATTTTGCGTACTACTAATAACCGTACATAGAATTTTCAAATCTTCCAAAAAAGTGGTCTCAAAAATTTTCAAAATGTGCTCACTTTTTGGATTTTCATCCAAAATAGCTGGTTAACGAACTCGTTCTCTATTTTTGGGCCATAAAAAAGTGTGCCAAAGCTCAATAAAATCTGATCATTTTTTCGAAAGTTATCGTGGCTACAGACAGACAGACAGACAGACTACAGACAGACAGACACCTTCGTAAAAATCGTTTTTTCTAGCTCAGGGGGTCTCGAAACGTGGAGATTTGATGAAAACCGACTATGTCAAATTTTACATAAAACCAATACCTTCTCATTAGAATGAGAATGTAAAAATGAAATTTTAAACGAATAACACAAGCTACGAAAAAAATGAAGAGACAAAATTTGTTCATCCAGAAAAGAGGTACCTTGGGCCTAGCCAGGTAAACATGTAAAATCTGCCCCCGCATCTATCAAGGCCAAATTGGTACCATATATTGGCACCAATAAAAAAAATTGAAAAAATTTTTGGATAAAAATAACAGGTCTTAAAAATTTTTTGAATTTTTCAAACAAAAATTTTGAGGTTATGTTTTATAGTGACAACCACCATTTTTTCCATGAATATTCCTTCAGATGTCCTCTTCAACATATATTTTTGTCAAATTTTTTGAAGTGGTGCAACATAGTGAAAAATAATAAAAATCGTACTCGGGACACTGTGTACCTTTATGGTATACTGTACTGACCGACTATTTCTTTCAGAAACAATCCTTTTTCATCTGTCTTTCGTCAGCAACGTTATTTTTTCACTCTGTATGATCTTTTCAACAGGGTGACAAGACATATGTTGAACAATAGTGCTTTCCTCTTACTTACTTGGTGCGAGACATCTTCATTTGTTCGTAATTTTAATTCGAACATAATTGTTGTTCTAGCGCCATTTCACTTTGCGATATTCATTTGTTCGTTTTCGTGATTCTACTTAGTGCACTGTTTCACTCTACTGCAAAGACACCTATGATCTTACAATTCATTGTAATTTTATTATTATCGCAAGAATCTCTTATCATCTTCATTTGTTTCCCGAACATAACTGTCGTTCTAGCGCCATTTCACTTTGCGATATTCATTTGTCGTGTTCGTAGTTCTAATTAGTATCCGTACTTTTAAATACTACACTATTTTACTTGATTGCGAAGATTACTTCTGTGATCGTACAAATCATTGTGATTTTACTATTATCGCAAGAATCGTTTTTTGTTTTTTATTATTTCCTCAATCGTAATTCTCATTCTTGTGTCATTGCACTCGTCGATTTTCATTTGTTTTTGAGTGATATTTTCGTTCATGCACTGTTTTGTTCCTGATTTTTGTTCATGTGCTGTCCCATTTTGTGACTAAAATTCGTTGGGCAGTAGAAGCTGTTCACGGTATTCTTAAACAGAAGTATCGGCTTTTGGATCACGAAATAGACAACAAGCTAATACTGAAAGTTGGTATCTTTTTTAGAATTGCATCATTTCTTAATAATACTTATGGTGAAAGGCTGCAATCTGACGTAAAGGCTAGAGATGAAATCTTGGAAAGAATGCATGTTCGAAAAGATGTGCAAAATACACTTAGCTACTGAGGCAGAGGAAAAAGGGTGGATTCGACGAAAAACTCCCTTTCAAGCAGTCACTTCAGAAGAAATACTAGATTTTCCAGAAATGATAGAAAGAGATTTAGTGGTCTTTTTCACTGAATCATATCAGCTTTCTCAAGCTGTATCTTATTTGGCAGAAATGTTATAGATGTGGATAGAAAACTGGTTCTTGAGTATGCGAAAGAAGAAACCAATGTGCTTGAATTCAAGGTCCAATCACGACACATTTCTCGAACATCATACAGATGTTTTATTAGGTACAACTTGTACCTAATAAAACATCTTTATTATGCTATTAGGCTTGTACCGTACGAGCCTAATAGTGTTGGAGTTTCAGGCGTAACACACTATACATGTGAGTGTGCTAATGGCAGGCGAACTGTTGGCTGCTGTTCACACATTGCTGCCATCGTGTATTACCTGTCACATGCAAGGTATTTATCAAGGATTATTCAACCAACTCAAATACTCAGCGATGTATTTAAAACAAAAAATTATATTCCAGTGATTGATAACAACAGCGATGAGGATTAAAATACAATACTTGATTTGTGAGAGGTGAGGGGACTCATGATCAAAAAGCACCCCGTATTGTGTAAGGTGAGGGGACTCGCGATCAAAAAGCACCCCGTATTGTGAGAGGCAAGGGGACTCACGATAAAAAAGCACCCCGTATTGTGAGAGGCAAGGGGACTCACGATCAAAAAGCACCCCGTATTGTGAGAGGCGAGGGAACTCACAGTCAAAAAGCACCCCGTATCAGTGCTCCCAACGCGGGCACCTTGCACTATTGCGCATGCGATGCATAAGGCGCTTCATTGGCTGCCGTTCGCGCACTTATTTGAAACGTTATAAAATACAATTTTATTTATTTATTATTTATAATCAAAAATAATTATATTTTAACATGTTCAAGTGGTATGTGGATGGTTTTTAATATATTCTGAGCATTAGGTTGAAAAATAAAATGAGACTTTAGTGAATAAACATGATATTTTCTTAGAATATATTAAATACCATTCATGTACCACTTAAACATGTTAAAATATAATTATTTTCAATTAATGACAATATATAAGAAAATTGTATTTTTTAACATTTCAAATAAGCGCGCGAACGGCAGCCAATGAAGCACCTTATGCATCGCATGCGCAGTAGTGCAAGGTGCCCGTGTTGGGAGCACTGCCCCGTATTGTGAAAGGCAAGGGGACTCGCGATCAAAAAGCACCCCGTATTGTGAGAGGCAAGGGGACTCACGATAAAAAAGCACCCCGTATTGTGAGAGGCAAGGGGACTCACGATCAAAAAGCACCCCGTATTGTGAGAGGCGAGGGAACTCACGGTCAAAAAGCACCCCGTATTGTGAAAGGCAAGGGGACTCGCGATCAAAAAGCACCCCGTATTGTGAGAGGCGAGGGGACTCACGATAAAAAATCACCGCGTATTGTGAGAGGCAAGGGGACTCACGATCAAAAAGCACCCCGTATTGTGAGAGGCGAGGGAATTCACGCTCAAAAAGCACCCCGTATTGTGAGAGTCTAGGAAATTGTATTGTTCATAATTACATATAAATTTTATAAGTTCTAGATTTTCCAACAACGTTGCTGGTGAAAGACAGATGAAAAAGGGTGGTTTCTCAAAGAAATAGCCGGCCACAGTATACTATAAAGGTACACAGTTACACAGTGTCCCGAGTATGATTTTTATTATTTTTCACTATGTTGCACCACTTCAAAAAATTTGAATAAAATATATGTTGAAGAGGACCTGCATAACATATTTTTTCCTCATCAAAATCGGTCAAGCCGTTTACGAGAAAAACTACTTTTTTGGTTTTTCTTTCCCCCTCCATAACTACTAGAAAAACACATTTTCGATGCAAGGTACGGAAACAGATGAATGAACAAAAATTATGCATTCAAAAAAGATTTAAAAATTTTTAATCAATATTTTTATTCTTCATTTGAAATCAAATAAAAATTTAGTTATTTGTATATGAAGAACATATTACACGAAACAAAATGTACGCGATCAATGTATTTCGGAGCGCGAAGCGCGACGACCAAATCGCGCGCCATAAGTGCGCTCAAACTTTTTTCTTTCTATCATACGGTGCACAGAACCGAGTGTGGAACGCAAGGTTCAAATGATTTTCAAATCAAATATAGAGCGCGATGCGCGAGTGTCTGGTAAATAAAGTTCCTTTTCAGTCTAAAATAAAAACAAATTTAACAATCACTTCATATTGAGAGGTTTTTATAATTTTATAATATTTGCAAATAAACTTTTTCTTTTCATCGAAGTCGAACACGAAGTTCAAAAAACTACACTGAGAAAAATGGATTATACCCGGTAATAAAAAATTTTACCGGATATAATCTTGGACTATTAACTATGGGACAGCGATCCAGATTATTAGAAATACAATCTATAGATCTTAAGAAATAGATATTACAGGATAATATCTTGGATTCAGGGGCCGCTACAGGTGGAGGCAGAGTAGGCGGCCGCCTCCGGACGCGAAGGGCAAGGGGCGGCGGCCGCTTAAGGAATAGTTTTCACATATTTAATGACAGGAATAAGAATTTTAAAGTTTTGTTAAATTGGATTCTAGGAGAGTCTAAAATCTCAACGAGATGAGTACATTGTATTGCAAGGGGCAAGGGGCGACAGCTTAACAAGAACGTTTTATATACTTACTGACAAAGGAATAAGAAGTCTAAAGTATCTCAAATTAGATTCTAGGAAAGTCTAAAGTCTAGATTTAATGAGTTAATTATATTGCTCTGACAATAAAACTAATTTAGCAAGTGCAGGCATCGACAATAAAGTGGATCCGCCTCTTAAACTGTAATGCTGTTAAAGCAATAAAGTTAGTGGTACTTAGTGCAGGTATCAGCAAAGCAGTAGTTTCTTATGCATAAGGGCTGTTGGCAAGCAAAACATAATTACGGAAACAACAATTGGCTAAGCCCCCCGTGGAAAGTAACCATCGAAAAGATAGAGGAAAAGCAATCCCCCCTCCATGGTTCGAGAAAATCGAGCTACAAGTCTAAGTGCTTATAAGTTGAAGCGCACTTGTTCATTAAGAACAAAGTTTTTCTGAAGTTCACATCGTGTGAGAAAAAAGTTTGCATATTTTGAGATGGCTGATCGCAAAGCGAAAAGCCTCTCAGGTGCTCAATATCGCAAGCGAAAAGCTGAACGCGATGAAGAAAATAAAAAAAATTGTTCATTATTTGAATATTTAAAAAAAAAGTGATGATACACAAGTGATTGTTCTGGCGGTAAGTGATGAAGTGGCAGAAGCTGTTGAGCAAGTCCAGGAACATGAAGAAAAACTCAAAACACAGGGTTACACATGGCCATGATTTTGATTGGAATTATATTAAAATTCTTTATCATGAAAAAAATCAGAAAAAGGGAGAATTCATGGAGATGTTATTTATAAAGAGAGAAGGTAACAAGGCTATCAGTTTAAAAAGGGACCCCTGAAGATATAACAAAGTATGGATAGAGTATTTGATTAGTTAAAGTAATTTTCTTTGACTAGATAGTAGAAAGAATTCTTTTCTATTAAACAATCAATTTCTCAATAAATAATTTTGATTACATTAAACCTAATTAATTTTTATTAATACTGATTGAAATATTTTCTTTACAGGTATATTAATTTTTTCATACCTTCAGTTATTCCCTATAAATAATCCCTGATGAGGAGGTCTAAATTGGCCTCGAAACATGTTGGTCCCCTCGTAGTATAAAAAGGACAGAGAAAGGAAAAAGTGAGATGTTGGTTTTTGGTTGACTTTTTCCCTTTTTCTCCCACTTTTTCACTATGTTATTTTTGTATATAATGAGCCGAAAAGTGAGGTTGCTTTGGAATTTTATTTTTTGATTATGAATCTCTTTTCTGCTTATTTTGCTAAAATTATTCATGATAAAATGGAATTCTTTTCAATCTTAATTTAAAAAATATATGGTATGTTTTTAAGCGAACTGTAATGATTTTACCTTTATAGTAAGTTACCATTTTCAAATGTTGAAAATAACTAAGCCAATTTTTTGAGATGTTGCGAAATTTCCTTTATATTTATAATGTAAACTTCATAATTTTTTTCTCATAATAACACAAAACTTGGTGCAAAAGTGATTTTTCTTTGGCGAAAGCGAGACGTCAACCTTTTACTTGAAACTATGTAAATTGTTACGGTGGACTAATCTTAATGGTTAATGATCTACTTCACATGATTACTTTCCCTCTAAAAATAATTAGTATTCGATCGCGCGTTCAAATAGCGAGTCTCTGGTGTTTCAATTTTTTAAACACACAATAAGCAGGAAAGTGGCTATCATAAGACTACAAAAACGAAAGTAAAGGAGGCTAAGTTTCTGCACTTGTACAAGTGGCAGTGATGTGTAATGAAATGAAATATAAACTTACCCATTTTCTAAATATAAATCACGTGTGATTTAGAACTAATAATCATTTTATAACTTGATTATTACTTGTTTCAATGCGAAAGGATGCATATCGTATGACACGCGCCACGATGCGACGTACCACCTGAGACTACACAGACGCCTGGATATTTTTAAATCTGAGATGTTACAAATTAATGCCTGAAGATTATAAGAATTTAACATCTAGAGATTATATTTGGTAACATCTTCATATATTAGAAAAATATTATAGATTATACGCGCTAATGTACTTTTCTATATGGTGTATTATTCTTTCATTCTATTATTCAGTTCGTATAATCCATTTTTCTCAGTGTAGAGGAACCGAGCGTAAAGCGTAAAGCGAAGCGCGAGATCCAACAGCCGCGCGCTCTAGGCGCGCTCAAACTTGCGAGTGGATTTTTGTTTGTCACGCCTACCCTGAAAGGGAAATGGCTTAATGGTATACTTACTTACTTACACAAAGCTTGAATCCCCGATTGTGACGTCACAAATAGGAACACCCCACCCCCCTTTAAATCAAAAGTTGTTCTTTGATTTCATTTGATAAGCCCCTAAAATATAACACAAAACGTACAAACATAATATTTTAACAGTTAACAGACCTAACACCCCTAAACCCAAAATGCTGTCAGAAGAGAGAAATTTAATATATAGGTAGCATATTCAATTTAATATGGAACGCTTAAGATTTCAAGTCGAAATATATTGCATTTTCAACCAAGTAGTTGAATTTTCAACCAAGCAAGATTTATTTTCTACCAAAAGGGATGAATTTTCAAAGAAAGAGTGGAGTTCTCAAGTTAAAAAGTCAATTTTTTAGAAGACAGTTGACTTTAAGCTCAAAAATATGCAAATTCAACCAAGAAAGATGATTTTTCAACCAAGTAGTTGAATTTTCAACAAATAAAAAATAAATAAATTTCAGACCATTCAGTTGAGTTTATAACCAAATAGTTGAACTTTCAAGCAAAAGAGACGAATTTTCAACAAAATAGTTATATTTGTAACCACAGAGTTAAATTTTCGACCTACGACGTTAAAATTTCAAAGAAATTGTTGAATTTACAAAACAATTAATTTTCAACCAATAAATTTGGTCGAATTTTTAAACAAAAAATATTATACTTCAACCAATAAGTGTAATTTTCAAACCAAAACGACGAATTTTTTAGAAGACAGTTGAATTTTCAATCCAATAGGACGAATTTTCTATCCAAAAATACGAATATTTAATAAACTAGTCCAATTTTTAACTAAATAATTAAATTTTGCAACAAAATAGTTGATTTGTCAACGAAAACGATGAATCTTTAACAACAAGAAAAATTAATTTTTCACAAAAAAGTTCAACTTTCAACCAAGTAGTTGAATTTTCAATAGAAAAAGATTGATTTGCAACCAAAAATATAATACATAGTTGATATTTCAAGGGATGGGGTCAACTTTGCACGTAGCAACTTTGCACGTGCCCAACTGTGCACGTCGATGGCCAGATGGACAACTGTGCACGGCGTTGGTCAGATGGACAACTGTGCACGTGCCAACTGAGCACGTGCCATCTGTGCACGTGCAAAGTCGTCCCTTGGACAACTGTGCACGTCGAAATTTAGACGTGCACAGATGGGCTCCTGTGGACTTGGACGTGCACAGATGTCACTTTCCTAACTGTGCACGTGCACAGTTGTCACTTTCCCAACTGTGCACGTGCACAGATGTCCCTTGCCCAACTGTGCACGTGCACACATGTCCCTTGCCCAACTGTGCACGTTTATGCCCATTAAAAGAATACAGAGAATTCAAGGAATTCAGAAAATTCAAGGGAATCAGAGAATTCGAGGCATTCAGAAAATTCAAGAAATTCAGAGAATTCAGGGAATTCAAGGAATTCAAGGAATTCAACGAATTCAAGGAATTATGAGAATTCCAGGAATGAAAACCATTCTGTAAATTCTAAGGATTTTGAATTCTTTGTATTCATAGATTTCATGGAATGCCTGGCTTTCTCTGAATTCCTTAAATTCTCAATATCCTCAATTCTCAAAATTTCTTAAAATCTATGAATACCTTGAATTCCTTCACTTCTCTAAATTCCTTCAATTCTCTATATTCTTTGGATTCTCTGAATTCCGTGAATTCCATGAACTTCATGAATTCCTTGAATTCTCTGAATTCCGTGAATTTCATGAATTCCGTGAATTCCATGAATTTCGTGAATTCCATAAATTGCTTGAATTTCTTAAATTTCATGAATTCCGCGAATTCCTTGAATTCCCTGAATTCCATTAACCCCGTGAATCCCTTGTGCACAATTTTCGACTCATGAACGCTACAATACATGTATTGGAATGATCGACGGTGACTTCACGATTTACAGCACTTACATGTATTGCAAGTTCGTCATTTCAGTACCGTGTTTGCAATTTTACCTTACTCTTGTATTATAGAAGTGTTAGAGAATTCCAAACATTTTTGAAAGTGTAGGGCTTATTAAGATGAGAGTATTAAAACTATCTGTGAATTCGATTTTGGACGTTTTACCGGAGTCTATATTTGTTGGGACTCATATTAAGAGCACTCTGCTTCCTCGTCATGATGAAATAGCAAATAGATCATTTGCTTCCTTAAAGAAGAAGGATTAATTATTTTAATAAAATTGTAAATCTCAATTTTTACAATATTATAACTGATTAAAATGGTCTTAATCTTCAATAAAATATATTAATATTATAGAACAATGGATTTATTTCGAGACAAGGAATATTCTGTTTGCATGCATTAACTGTGAATTATGATAACGAAAAAAAGTTTGAAATATAAAAAACAATTTTTCAAGTAGTAAAAACGTGCTAAAAAATGCAATTAACATTTTTTGAAATCCTTGTGTCTGATTTCAGTTATTAGTGGTAAAAATAAACCGTAAGAATTTTATCAATTTATCTGCAACTATTCTCAAGTTATCGTGTTCACAAAAAAGTGTAGCATCAACACACAGACACACACAGAATGTAAATATCTAATACAAGCTTCAGAATATTGTATTAGACATTTATAAACTGACGAAAGTTAAATTAAATGAATGAAAGTTTTTTCGAAAATGTAACTATTACAAAGCTTTCTCTATGAGGAAGCAAAATAAATGTAAAGAAACATTTTCTTATATTTATAATAATTTGGAATTTTAACTGTTAAAAATTTATTATACGTAGATATAAAGGATCACCCTCGTATAAACCCTTACGTAAGGACATAAACGTGCACAGTTGGGCAAGTGACATCTGTGCACGTGCACAGTTGGGCAAGTGACAACTGTGCACGTGCACAGTTAGGAAAGTGACATCTGTGCACGTCCACGTCCACAGGAGCCCATCTGTGCACGTCTAAATTTCGACGTGCACAGTTGTCACTTGGACAACTGTGCACGTGCACAGATGGTACTTGGACAACTGTACACGTCGAAATTTCGACGTGCACAGATGGGCTCCTGTGGTCTTGGACGTGCACAGATGGACGTGCACAGTTGTCCGTCCGGCCATCGACGTGCACAGTTGGGCACGTGCAAAGTTGCTACGTGCAAAGTTGTCCGTCACCCATATTTCAACACAGAAAATATTTCAATTTCGAATCAAGAACAGTTATATTAAACAAAAAAAGACTAATTTTCAACAAAATAGTTATTTGGAAATTTGGATTTACAATATTGGTAAGCCTGAAAATTCGTAATCTTTATTAATAGATAATTAAGGTGAAAAACAGTCACTAAAAGTCATATTCACGCAGAGTTGCAACCAAACATGTTTCCAAGAACAATATATTCTTGAGAAAATTATCCAAAAATTCTGAAGATTTCTGATACGTAAAATCTAAATTTCTACAAGAAAGTTCATGTTCAACCAAATAGTTGAATTTTCAACAAAATAAGATAAATTCTCAACAAAAAAATATAATAAAATGATAAATAATGTGAATAATAAATAATAATTAAATAAAACAAATAAATGAAATAATAAATATAATAAAAGGTACCTAAATAGAACATGTTAATTTTAAATTAAAAACAGTTGAATTCGTAAAAAAAAAATCTGCCCGCTTCGCGGGCACATTCTCATAGCGCGCTTCGCGCGCGGCTCGCTTCGCTCGCAAGTTTCAGCGCGCCTAGGGCGCGCACCTTTTGGATCTCGCGCTTCGCGCTCGATTATATGTTTATCTCGCGCTTCGCGCTCGATAATGTATTGACCTCGCGCTGCGCGCTCGGACACATTTGTCGTCTAGGTTTTCACACTTCGTGTCCTCGCTAGTGCGCGCTTCGCGGGCTAATACTCTCTTAAAGCTTCATCGTTATGACCTGCTTTTGGTTTAATTATGTTTTGAAGAGATTTATGTCGTCTAATTTTTGAATTTTTTTTTTGTTTAAACTTTTATGTTAATGCAAAGAGTGAATAAAAAGTCGACTTTTTCGTTTTTTTTGTTTATCTTGGTGAAAATTTTTTTTCTATGATCAGCATTCCGAGACTTTATGCACGGGGGTAGCTGAAAGCAAAAAAAAATAATGCATTGTTAAGTTGATTGTTATGAACAAATTAACTTAACAAATAGTCTACTGTATGGATTCTTCGTTTGCAAAGTAAATTTTTGCGTTAAAATTACTTGCTTCCATCGAAAAAATAATATTTTAAGATAAAAATTTGACATCCAATATTTTTAAATAATTTTATAAACAAATTATATAAACAAAAGCCTAGTGTGGACATTTAAAGGCATAAAAAAATCATTTTTTCACTTAATTTTTCTCAAATTATATTTCCAGTGATGTTTGATTATGGAAAATTATATTTCGGTATTTTTCAATAATTTTATAAACAAATTATATAAACAAATGCCTAGTGTGGACATTT
>CAKNYM010043861.1:0-13123 GCA_932195095.1 Andricus curvator | reverse complement strand
ACCCCATGCTGCGTCCGGGAAATTGACTTTCGTCACGGTAACAAAGATCGAATACATTCCAACGGAAAAAGTATAAACTTTAACAACAATAAATAATGTAAATGTGAGAGTAAAGCGATTTTGTTATATAATTTTTTAGAATAATATTCAGCTTTATTACAACCTTCTACCATAATTAGAAGCTCAGAACGTGACTCTGTTTATTATTGTTTATAGGAGAATAAGTTATTATTTTACCTGTAAGTAACTGACGCCAATTTGTTACACAAGACTTACTTTATTGATGTACTCATTTCGAGAACACCTTCTTTTGAATTGATAAAGATACAACAGGTGAAAGGAACAATGGAAAAAAGAATGAAAAATGCGCATAACTTGGTAAATATAAACATTTGAACGAAATGTTTTTTAGTATTATTGAAGCACACCTGCAGGGGAGTATTTTTTCTCTCTTGATCATTTTCGAAAAAATGACTCGCTGGACAGGAAAACAGCTTTTGATTGTTCTCGTATTTCTTTAATCGATGTTTTCTCCAAATGTATCAATTTTATCAAAAAATGATATAGGAATGAAAATATGCATCTTTCCAAGCAGACCAACTTTTGTTTGAAACTTTTTCCCGTAAAATCAATATCGAGAAATTTTACCTGAATTTCCGGCATCTATGAAAACCATACCACGCTGAAAACCCCAGTTCTCGTCAGATCACTGAAGTTAAGCAGCGTTGGACGCGGTTAGTACTTGGATGGGTGACCATTCAAGAATACTGACATGAGTGCTGTTGGCACATCGTGGGTGTGGTGAGCCCACACTTGTAGTTATTTATAACTACAAGAAAACCCTAGAAACACTACCCGAATCGGGTAGTGTCACGCCTACCCTGAAAGGGAAATGGTTTAATGGTATATTATTATTATTATTATGAAGGTGCCTGAAAGCACTTCCTTCCCCAGATAAGTGCCTTACAATTCGCAGGTGCTATTTATATGTCATCTTCTACATGTACACAAATTTTCAAGCTTACAGGACACCAAGCAATGAACCGTAAAAATTGGCACCTTTGCCTGCTCGTCACCACTCACCTGCCCCACTCAGAACTTTAAGGCACGCATTTTTACGTTCGTCATCCTAAGTTGAACCTGTTAGGTGACAAATTGTCCTTGCACCTGCAATTACATCATTTATGTCATGGGCTTACGGTCCATAATACAATAACAAATGATTAATTTGAATGAACAAATCAGTTAATTAAATAATCGAAAGATTAATTAATTTTAAAAATAGTTAAATTTGAATAAATAAATTAAGAAGGTATAGTTTTTATTTATTTTTTATATTTCTACGAGAGAATTAAGAAAAATAAAGATATCGTTTCAGTTTAAGAGAACATGTTCCATATTTTTTATAAAAATACATAGTTTTTATTTAATTTTTTATATTTACACGAAAGAATTTTCAAGAATAAAGATATTATTTCAGTTTAAGATAAGATGTTCGATATTTTTTATTAAAATATATAGTTTTTATTAAAATACATAGTTCTTATTTAGTTTTTCATATTTCTACACAAATCTTTTTTGAAATAAAGATATCGCTTCATTTTAAGATAAAATGTTCGATATTTTTTATTGAAATACATATAGTTCTTATTCATTATTTTATATTTCTACGAAAGAATTTTCAAAAATAAAGATATATTTTCATTTTAAGATAAAATGTTCGATATTTTTTATTAGAATACATAGTTCTTATCAAATTTTTTATATTTCTATGAAAGAATTTTTTTAAATAAAGATATAGTTTCATTTTAAGATAAAATGTTCGACATTTGTTATTAAAATACATCATTCCTTTTGAATTTTTTATATTTATACAAGTTTTGTTTGAATAAAGAGATCATTTCAATTTAAGAGGAAATTTTCGATAATTTTTATTAAAATACAGTGTTTAATTCATTTTTTATATTTCTACAAAAGAATTTTTTAAATATAGATACCGTTTCAGTTTAAGATAAAATGTATGAATGATACCTTCTTCATTTATTTGTTTAAATTAAACTATTATTTTAATTAATGAATCCTTTGATCATTTCAATATGTGATTTATTTTAACACTATATCAAGAAAAAAAAAATAAACCGGTGTGACCGACACTGTCG
This sequence comes from Andricus curvator, assembly GCA_932195095.1. Taxonomy (NCBI): domain Eukaryota; kingdom Metazoa; phylum Arthropoda; class Insecta; order Hymenoptera; family Cynipidae; genus Andricus; species Andricus curvator. The sequence continues at coordinate 10,964 of CAKNYM010043861.1, read as the reverse complement.
TGCGGTACCACTTACATTTTATATCTCACAAACAGTTCAAACAAAAATAATGAAACATTAATTTTCAATTATTATGCAAACAACAATAATATTATTACTTTACAATTAAACAACAATCAATCATTGTCAATATAAATATTTTATATTTATACTTGCCACTCAAAGAACACCGACTTCATCCTCTGCAAACGTTTTTCGCTCCTATAAAATATCTTCTTCGAAAAAAATGTCTCGCCGTGTCCGGTTTTTACTGCAAAATTTTCCCTTGGGATTCCTTTTTGCCAGGTTTTTCGATTTTCTTTAACTTTTGGCACGTAAAAGAAATGAAATTTCTTGGAGCAGCTGTCATAATCTGACTTACATCCAGGGGAAATACACCGCGTTCCACACTTTTCAGTTATTTTAGTGCCAAATTCTATATTAATAACATTTTTAAATTTTTACACTTTGATTAGTAACACAGAAAACCGATTGTCATTGCGAAAAATGTCGATAAAATTAATTTTTCACCAATCTTTCCTATGCTTGCCATGTAAAAACAGACTGGAAAGATTCCCAGCGCCATCTGCGCTCCACGCTTCACTTGACCGTACTAGTGAACTAACCTCGTTTCAGGGGGCTGGATTTGACCAACATTATTTCTGTGACCAGTCACAGGGGCCTTCCCGCCCCCCACGAGACGTTGGAACCCTATTGAAAAAACATGTACGGGATCCCGTGACTGTTCCTGTGCGTGTTCCTTAGCCAGAACTATGACCAGGTCTCGTACAAGAAACGTTACGGGTTCAGCATAAGAAATTGAGACACGAACTTGTACATAAGCATGTGCAGGAACATGCAGGTAACGAGGGAACCCTTACGGCAGGGGTCCCCAGGGAGGAGAAATTTCTCGAGTTCAGCTCTTTCAATACGTGTGAATTGCTCGCCTCGTTACCACCACCAAGAGTCTCTACTCTACTCTAAGAGTTCGGGCTGGTGGTAAATTCTGACGCCATAGAATAGAATTTACCACCGAATGAACATGTAGGGGATCCTGTAAAGAATCTAGGACGGTTTCCGCCGTATCGGCAAAATTTTATTGTCATTAATTTGATGATGTGAAGCAATATGGATAATTATCTGTAATACCGTGCCTTTTGTATAACCTTCAAGATCCAACTCACTAGCGAGAAAGCTAAGCCCTAGAGTACCCTGGCGGATTAGTTTCACTAGAGTTTCTGTACAGGATTCTGTAGAGGATTTCGTACTGAATCCTGTTCAGCAACCCTATTGAAACTAATCCACCAGGGTGTGCTACGACCTAGCTCTCTCGCTAGTAAGTTGAATCTGCAAGGATATAAAGAGAGGCAATGTATTAAAGATATGTATCTATGTTCCTTCACATCATTAAATTTATTATATTAAAATTTTGCCGATACGGCGGAAAATGTAGGATCCCCTACATGTTCATTCGTGGCCACTTAGGATGTATACACGTTCCCGTAAGGGTTCCCTCTTTTCCTGCATGTTCCTGTACATGTTTGTGTACAGCTTCGTGTCTCAATTTCTTATGCTGACCCTGTAACGTTTCTTGTACTAGATCTGGTCCTAGTTCTAGCAAAGGAACACGTACAGGAATAGTTACGGGTTCCCGTACAGGATTTTACAATAGGGAAAGGGGTAGTTGTTTGACCAACATTATTTCTGTTACCAGTTACAGGGGTGCCTTCCCGCCCCCCCCCACGAGGCGTTGGAAAGGGGTAGTGGTTTGACCAACATTATTTCTGTTACTAGTTACATGGGTGCCTTCCCGCATCCACGAGTCATTAATCGCAATTCTTGAGTCGCAAATCGATGATAAAGTGTTATATATACATAGAAAGTTCCATCCAAAGCGTGAATAGCCAAAAACTAACAAAATGATTCGGAAATTACATGGCCTCACTCTAAAATGCGTGAAAGTCCCTTCCGTATGCTTTAAATATGACTTTCACCGGTACCGATAGTGTTTACACTTCCCAAAAAAACGTAATACTTTCAAGTTTTAACATTGAAAATTATGTTTGCAGGAATTTCCTGTCCATTTTCGTAATCAACGCATCGAAATACATCAGTTCACGAGGTTTTAAAAAACGTTGTAAACATAACGTTTTTCTTTTTAAAAACGTGATTTTTTAAAGTTTTGATCTTGAAATTCTATTTTGCCATTTTCATGGCCATATTCATAATCAGTGCATAAAAATACATCGCTACACGCTTTTTGGAACTTCACACCCAGAAGGAAAAAAAAGGGCCGGCAACCAACAACCTTGCCGGCGCCGGCAGGCTAGCCACTACGTACACGTGTTTATTAAATTTCATATATAATCATGATAATCGCTCAGATAATTCCATTTTACACAAAATCAAAATAAGATTAGCAGTAATTTTCGATTCTTAATAATAAAACATGATACCTTCTTGCAATTAATCAAAAATAAAATTGGATTCTAAGTCGAAAAGTTCAATTACGTAAAGAAATGACAGACCTAACCTACACTCAACTATACTCAAATTAAATTTCTACCATTCAGGGCAATTTTTGGAAAGAGTTCCAATTGTACGTGGCACTTAAATCATAAAAAGCAATTCAATCCACGAATTCTAGATTATTACTTCAATTGCGAATATTTGATAAGATTTAAAGAAATAAAAGCACTTTGAGTTTTCAAGCACGCTGCTATACCGACATGTATATTAAATTTAATATAAAGTGTACAGCTATTCATATTTTAATGTATATTAAATTTCAATTCCCGTGTATGCAAATGACTTCATATACATTTGTATTAAATTTAATACAGATTTTTCTAACAGTGTAAATATATACTTCAATTTTGTATTAAATGCTAGTAAGAATGTATTATTTGGCAACGTTTTTTTACCCTCGTTTCTTTCGGGGCTGTGTTTTGATATAATAGTAGTATAATAATAATATAAAAGTAAATAAAAATAAAAAACATTCTAAATAATTAATAATTATTAATTTTGTTACAAAATTTGAAAGTGAAACGTTAAGCGAATTAGAGAGAACAATTTAAATTTAGTAATTCAAGGTCCATGGCTTAATATCTCTGTTTATTACATTTAGGATGGAATCTTTGAAAGCATAAACTTAAGGCTGTTGGAGCAGGATGCACAAAAATGGCGAAATCTGTAAAGCACACAAAACTTACCAATAACCTAAGATAATTCGGTTTTGAGGTTTTAAAAATGCACTTTGAACATTTTCTAGACCCCGGAAGGGGTTGTGCGGTGGCAGGACAGGGGATAAGTCTCTGGTTTTTCGAAAAAAATATGGTAACTGCTAAAAAGTGAAATTGAAATAGTGTAGCAACCACGGACCCGTCCGACACTTTCGTTTCGTTACGTTATGTTATCCAAAAAGTACCGAATCTTTTGTTTCCTTTTCGTTAAGTTTTGACAGATTGGAACGAAATTAAAAACGAAATTGTTATAACGTTGTATTTTACCCGTATGTCTTCTAATATTTACATATGATGCATAAGGATTCGAATAAACTATTTTTTACAATTACGCGTAATTAAAAAATTTCGTTACAATTTCGGTGTTTTGAATAACGTAACCTAAATTGAATGAATATAGTTACGTTTTGGCAGTATAGAAACCGAACGAAAATCGCGAAAGTATTTTGTTTCGTTTCGTTCGGGTCCCTGGTAACAACCATGATCTAAGAATACACGGTCTAGCCACTCGCAATTAAATAAAAGTTAACCAATGGTAAGCAACTCTACCACAGCCAGCCATATTGGATAAGTGAGCGCGCGAGAATGAAGTATATTTGAAATGAAGTAATTGCTATGAGCGAAGATTTCAACTAGTCAGTTAATTGTAATGTAGGCGGGGGGGGGGGGCGTGACGTGCCATCCCTGGCGCTCAAGCTATAAAGCCTATTGTGCCATACACGTGTTTATTCTCAAGGCAGTACTCCGAATCCGGCCATCCTTCGCCGAGTGTTTTTGGATCTCGCTGGGTTTCGTTGTTACTAACGTTCTGAGATTATACCTCTCAGGTGCCAGGCATACTTATCGCACAGTAAATGACGTCCTACGTTGTTGATCAGGCAAAGTGATCCTCACCCACTCTGCCATTCGGCAGCCTCCCTTAGCAGGCCGCAGAGAGGGGATACGGCCAGACTTGGGTGGACGGAGCGATCCCTCTGAGGCAGTGGTCGCAAACTTTTGCTTACATTTCAGGTATGGTCAGGCTCGTCCCGGCTTAATTTTATTCTACTACTTTTCGTTCTATTCACGGACCTCAGTGTGGGTGAGCTTACTCCAGCAGGCGTCTTTTGTACACAGGCAGGTCAAAGTAAGGAAATTCAAAAACTTTTAATTTTTCAACTAGCGATTTGAAAATAGCATAATCAGCATCTACGAATTTTACCGATTCCAATGATATATTACTTGCCTAAGAAAGTTCAAAATTTGAAGGAGTTTAATATCAAGAAACTTTAACTCAATATTCAATTTAATACTAAATACTTCTCAAATTGTCAACCTTTATAGACAAATTATATGTCGTTGGAATCAGAAAAATACGTAGATTCCAAATACATTACTTTTAAATTGCGGATTGCAGAAATAAGGAATTTTTTTATTTCAAATTTTGTTCCCATTTTCCAACAAAGGACCCCTGAGGGAAGGGTTGGTCTGTCCAAGCTCTCAGGTAGCTGACCAGAAAGTAGGTCCTTGTTCAGGCCGGTCAGGGTAGCCTGACATGGTCAAGAGCGTGCCGACCACTGCTTTAAGGTCATCAGTTAGATGCACAGATTCGAAGCACTGTCCTGGTGTGTTATGTAAGTGTATGTGTGTGTGTTCATTACTCGAAGACATCCAGCGACCACCGAGCGGTGGTCCCTCGAGAGGGCCTGCCTCTACGCAAGGAGATCGCTGACTCAATTTCGTGTCTTCTCAAAATCGGCTTCGACCCCAAAGTTTAGGTCCTCGAAAGAGCCCATTTATCTTTGGTAAGGCACCAGCTTTTTCTGAGGGGACCTACAGTTTAAGGTGGGTTCCGAACCACCGTAGCCCCGGTAGAAGTACATAGAAAAATTTCCGTTGGTACCCGGCTCAGGGATTGAACCCCAGACCTCTTGCATGGAAGTCTGACGCGCTATCGTCTGAGCCAATTTATAAATCAATGCAATTACTTTGAAAATAATGTAATTTGTGCCATAGATAATATAAAACATTAAAAAGTATATAACTTCTCATCCTTGTAATGTAGAAGATATATGGACAACATAACCTCTCAATGCACCTGAAGAATTTTACCTTTAAACGCTAATGAAATGAAGTATCATCACCTAAAAGGAAAGAAGACTTTTGTTTTGTGTCTCAAAGCACAAACAAATATATTTAAAATATCGATGTCATAGCACGTATTATGGCAATATCGGTTTTTATTATCCGTATATACATACACGTATAGAGTCCCATTTTAATTTATGGATGAAAATATCTCTTAAAATACTCCATCTATAAAAAATTATTCAGACAAAAACTCTACAGTACATAGGGGGTCATTTAAAGTTACTATTAATTTTGATCTTGAGGTCAATTTTCAAGGTCATTTGAGGGTCAAGATGATTTTTTAAAATGGAAAACCCTATTTTTTACTCCGGATTTGAAAAGAGCGGAAAATTTTACGTCAAAAATGTCTTATGAGAAATTTGCTTTTGTGACCTTAGAAAGGTCAAATATCAAGGTAAAGTGTCTAAAAACGGTCATATGCTCTTTTTTTGAATTAATTGGTTTTCTGAGAATAGCAAACATTCAAGATGCTTTTAACAAGTCGATAGAATGTAAAAGTGTGAACCACCTTCACCATCTTGACCTGCAGGTAAATTGTCAAGGTCATTTAAAGGTTAAAAGTAAAAAAAAGTCTTTTGAAGAGAAGTCAAATGAAGGGCAACTGTTTAAAAAGCTCTTAGAACATTACTTTCAGCGTTACCCGGAAACAACGACGTGGACGTAGTAAGTTCTGTTTCCTTTGGGGTTCTTTTTTACCGTGAGTCCCCTTGCCTCTCACGTTTGGGGTGCTTGTTTATCATGAGTCCCCTTGCATCTCACATTTTGGGTGAGTATTGAGCATTCGTTTGGGTTTTGATTTCAACTGTTTTCGTGATGATATCCACATCATTCTCCGCTTTTTTATTCATTTTTTAGTCATTGTGAGAGGCAAGGGGTTCACGGTAAACAAGCACCCCAAAGGAAACAGAACTTACTACGTCCACCTCGTTGTTTCCGGGTAACGCTAAAAGTAATGTTCTAAGAGCTTTTAAATCGACTTGTTAAAAGCATCTTGAACGTTTGCTATACTCAGAAAACCAATTAATTTAAAAAAAGAGCATTTGACCGTTTTTAGACACTTTACCGTGATATTTGACCTTTCTAAGGTCACAAAAGCAAATTTCTCAAAAGACATTTTTGACTTAAAATTTTACGCCCTTTTGAAATCCGGAGTCAAAAATAGGGGTTTCCATTTAAAAAAAATCATCTTGACCCTCGAGATACCTTGAAAATTCACCTAAAGGTCAAAATTAATAGTACTTTTAAATGACCCCCTATGTACTGTACAGTTTTTGGCTGAATAATTTTTTTTATAGATGGAGTATTTTAAGAGACATTTGCATCCATAAATTAAAATGGGACACCGGTATAATCAAAAACATAACCCCTTAGTGTACAAAAAGTGATACGTTTTTACATCATTTTATATCATTTTAGATCATTTTAATACAATTAAGGTTTTGTAGAAAAATTTGCAGAATTTTTTCTCTATAAAAAAGGTTATTTTCCTTTTTCACATAAAAACAATAGTTTGCTTAGAAAATAGGAAAAAGGATTCATTGTTGGTATTCTACGTTTTTACACCTGGAGGTGCAGTTTTCGAGAAAAGAAGTCCTAACTACAGATGTAAACATGATGAAGGTCTATCTCTCACGGAGTACATGCAGAATTACGATACGTCAATTACAGTGGAGTCTCACCTATTTCCCACTCGGTCGTACACGGTTATTTCCATTTGCGCAGTTCCGGCATCTCCCACTGCGGCCCCTGTATATTCTCCTTCGCTTCAGTGGCTTACCAATTAATAATAGGCCCGAAGAGCGGGAAGCGTTGAATTGAGTATTTTAGTATGACGTCATGTGGATACGTCATCTGACTTTTTACAGAAAATATTCTAAACGTAAAATTAAGTCATAAATGTACAAATAGTAATATTTCTCAAGTATAGAATGTATTTTCTCAGTCATGCTCCATTCTTCTGTCGATTGACGAGTTTTACGAAATAAAATAAAATATTCTAAATGTCAGGTTAGTGGTACTCTGACCTAAAATTTCAGACAGTTGCTTGTATTTCGTGAAACTGAAAGGTCGTCAATCGACAAAAGAATGGGACATGACTGAGAAAGTAGATTTTACACTTGAGAAATATTACTCTTCAGACCTTTATCACTTACCTTTACGTTTAGAATATTTTCTCCAAAAAGTCTTATGCAGTTGCAGTACCATGTACTAACCTTCCTGACGGCTGACATTTCCACCTATCCTAGCATTCTACACTTGAAAACTATTAATATTCAGACCTTTATAACTTAATTTACTACGTTCAGACGAGACCGATCGCGCGCTTCAGCGCGCCTGTTTTTGTCTTTAGGTTGAATTACGAAACCTTTTATTATTTTCTTATTTCAAAATGAACTATTTCTATGTAGAAATTATTGTTTTAAAGTTAATCTAATAATTCAGTGTATACATAATTTTGTATCATGTCATTAGGACGTTGTTCTCACAAAAAAATACGTAATGATGTCCAAGATCGAACTCGAGAAACTGCCACGTGCAATTGTCCATGATTGAATACATTTTTACGAACATCCACTCATATTTTTTCAAAAGTTTGTCCTTCACTTTTAATAATTGTCATCGCGAATGCTAATTTAATTGGGAATTGTTGCCGTCTGAAAGTGAAAGGATAAACGTCTTCACAGTACAGTGTAATGCGGTGAATGAACACAATATCTCCCGTTTTATCACCAGTTAGGATGCGACATCGTAAAAGATTATTCCCAAGTTCTATTACTTGTAAACGCGTTCCATTCCATAGACCTTCGTTAATACTGAGGTTTCTAAGTAGCATTACAATGCAATTATTTCGTAATTGTAATTTATACGGTTGAAGGTTAGGACGTTTTAAAGTATTAAGATATTCTGGCAGTATTACATCATCAATGCCTCCATTGTCACAATTTTTGTACTATCCATGCTGGTTGGTAGTAATACGTTCTGCTGTGTTGTCAAGTAATTCTACAACTCTGCAATTGATTTCTTCCACATCAACATTTCGTGCAGATAATATAGCTATTTTCGCTATATCTTCGTACTTGCGATTATTAATTGACTGTTTAAATGTATTTTCTACCATGTCATCCGTTCTCGGAGCTACACATTGTTTTGGAGCTATTAAATTATTATCATTGTCATTTAAAGCAGACATGCCCAACTCGGGGAAATTCCCTTCGAGAACACATGTTCCGCGTCCCTACTCTTTCTCCTAGAGAGTGAGAGATGTGGTAGACGCATGCGCGTGGTAGACGCGTACGTACTCGACTACCACGCGCATGCGTCTACCACATCTCTCGCTCACTAGGAGAAAAAGTAGGGACGCGGAACATGTGTTCTCGCAGGGAATTTCCCCGAGTTGGGCATGCCTGATTTAAAGTACCATTGCCAACAGACAGTAAATATTTTGCAAATTCTTCCTCGCTTGGTAAAGTCCTCATATTTTGGTTAAATGAGAACACTGAAAAATGTTTCCATAGTGCACTAAACTTGATAGATAAATTGACCGATTCACTTCGAGTAGCATTGACTTTTACAGGTAGTAATTGTCTAAAATCTCCTCCTACAAGCATAATTTTTCCTCCAAATGGCAAGTCAATATTCATAAAGTCACGGAGAGTTCGATCAATTAATTCCAAAGCATATCTTGGCGCCATTGGAGGCTCGTTCCAAATAAATAAATATACATTCCTTAAATAGTATGCATCTTTTGATTGACTTTTGATGTTTGATACGGAATCCGAAAATAGTGGAACAGGCATACCAAAAGTTTTATGAACAGTCTTTCCTTGTGGAAGTAATATTGCAGCAATTCCTGTAAATGCCATTGTATAAATACACTGTTAGAAAAATCTCTACTAAATTTAGTATACATGTAATGGAAGCACGAATGCATAACATGGAATTAAATTTAGTATACCAGCGTACAGTAAATTTAGTATATTTATACTGAATTTAGTACACGCGTATAATAAATTTCTTATACGTGTATACTAAATTCAGTATGAATATACTAAATTTACTGTACGCTGGTATTATGTGAGAAGTTGTAGGCTCCGGAAGCTACGATCATGGTTCTTTAAAAGCAACCAATCCCGACGCAACTGGAACGTGTACGTCATCCGCTTCTGCTCCTTCTGTCCTAGAAGGTAAGCAAGAGCGGGAAATTTACGCGAGAAAACATCGGGCAACACTGTTCCTTGGAGTCAGGTCTCTAGCCGCGGATGATCTTACGCGGCAGACGGGACAGTTGGAGATGAAATTTCACCTCTGGATACTTTTTTAGAGCTACCAATCTTTGTGGAATGTTATGAGGAACAGTGTTGACGGACCAGATGAAGTGATCCCAGAAGAACAGCCTTTTGCATCCGGTTCGCGATGGAATGAGGCTGACGCTGGCAAGCCGGAATCTTGTTGAGTTGGCTAATAAATGAAGCTTTCATACCTCTAAGACAGCCGATTATGAGAACTACAAGATGGACTTTGAAGCCTTGGTACAGCCTGCTCAGCTCGAAAAGAAGTGCTTGATATTTCGCCCGTTTTTCTTCCTCCTTTGCCGTGATATTACCATCGGCTGGTGCCGAGAATTCAATCACGTAAATGATCTTGTTCTTCAGATCTTGGAGGACAATATCAGGCTTCGTAGCACTGATACGTTGAGTGGTCGAGAATGAGAAATTCCAGTAGATCTTACACTGATCATTCTTCACAACGGACTCGAGTTCCCCCTGGGCGTATGGCAAGGCGGGCAATAGATCAACACCATAGAAGTGCCTCAGATGGTAATATAACACTTTTAGAGCCGCATTGTGTCTCTCTATGTACCCGTATCGTGCATATTTTGAGCATCCACTGAGAACATGTCCAAGTGTTTCTGGCTCTTGCTTGCACGCTCGGCAGTTGGTATCGCCTACAGGTATATTCATTATGCGCTCGCGGTAAACTAAGGTGTCTATAACGCCATCTTGACAGGCAAAAAGAAATCCCTCAGTCTCCGATTTTAATCCAGCAGACTTGAGAAACATGTTTGACAGACCCATCAAGAGCTCTTCTCTACGTATAATGCCGTAGAATTTACCATGAAGGGGCTTGTCAGCATGTTCTCTTAGTAGAAGCGTATGTTCTGCTTCCTGTACACGACTTTTGAGCACCAAAGGTGTTAGTGATGCTAGGCCATGTGTAGTGTCGCTGGAATCAAATGGGAGGCCAAGCTCCTCTGCGGCCCTATCTGCGGCACGATATAGAAACGCCGCAGCATTGACGACTTCATGTTGATGTACTAGTCGCATAAGAAAATCTGTGCTATTTAGAACTGAGCAGGCTGTAGCCAGAACCGTTCTGCGATGAAGACACTCTAAGCTCAGCAAGCCTCTACCCCCTTTAATCCGAGGGAGGTATATTCGAGGTACGGAAGATCTAGGATGATGACTTCGATGGATTGTCATCATCTTGCGTGTGCTTCGGTCAAGTTGCTTCAACTCATCGACGTTCCATTTTACTGCACCAAACGTGTAGAGCAGTATAGTTATAGCTAAGTGTATTGAGCTGCGAGAAGTGTGATATTTCGAAGACTTT
>CAKNYM010043859.1:0-10478 GCA_932195095.1 Andricus curvator | reverse complement strand
CGGTCTTGGTGCGTCGCATGGAGACGTTCACTTACGTTCTTGGTCTTGTTTGGGCTACACGTGCCACGAAAATAGTTTGTATTATCCAACGTTACGGATTTGGAATTGACATTGAGGGATTAAGATCGATATACTTTGGTTGGATTAATACCGATAAACTGATTTAACTGGTTCGACGCTGCAACAATGTTAAAGGTAATCCTTTTTTTTATTTCGGTGAGCGACGCGATGGCGGACTCCGGTTCTGAGATCGGTAGTTCTGGACTCCCTCCGATCCATTGCCTCGCTCGACCTCTTTAGGAGTGTTCCTCTCCCCTTTCTTTATTATACGTGAATAAAGTCGAGTCAGTGCGCAACCATGGTTTTGTGACGAGTTTAGGTATTTTAGGGGTATTCGCGTTAGGGAATCATTATTTTTGGCTTGCTCTGTTTGCGTTGAATATGGCGTTTACGGTTTCCGTTATCTTGGCCACGTGGCCACATCTTGTCTTTCTCCTGTTAGGCCTCCGTTTTAGAGTTCATCAGTGGTAAAAGCGTTGAAGGATTGTCCAAAATTAATGGTTAAATTGTTTGTTAAATAAATACTGAATTCACTGAAAAATTTGGTCGTTGCGTTTTTTTTAAGAACCACCCCTGTGATTTCTTGCTCTTCTAGCTTTTCTTTTCTAGCTCCCTTCTAGCTTTTCAGGTTTCACATAAAATCTTGCATTTTTATATACATTAAAAAATTTTGCCGGGTCATCGATTGTATTTTACTTTTATCTCGCTCAAGGGTCCTGGCTGGCGCCCAGGTTTGCAAATAAACCATATACGTATACCCATGTATATACGTATATAGGTACGTATATACATGTGTATACTACACGTTTACCGAACTGCCATTGACGAGGTGGAATAAACCATCTATCGCAGCGCGAACGGCATCCAATGAAATGCCTTATGCATCGCATGCGCAGTAGTGCAAGGTGCCCGCGTTGGGAGCACTGTTGCAGACTCTGCCACGATCGCCCGTCCTGTAAAATTCAGCTCTGACGCATTAGGTCCCTTTCTTAGCGGACGGTCACATGATCCTTTTCCTTACAACTCCAACTATCTGCACCCACCTAAGGAAGCAACAAACCTCGAGAATACACCAATGACTTACACAGTGTCTAGCCCGGCACTCCAAGTCAATCCATGTGTTGCGCACACAACCAGAGACTCAACTACTACCCCGGTGGAGAGGAAACCCATTAGCCCTCGCACTGGTATTTAAATTTATAGCAGAGGAAAACTGTCAAACCGTAGAGGGAAGATAGGTATAGAGGCGACAATGCCCACCAAGCTTAGAAGATGGGCGCGGGGAATGAGACGTCAGGAGTAGGCTTAGTTCGGGAACCAGCGATGCGAGGCGCTAGTATCCCGAACCAGTAAACGGGTAGGAGGGAAGGAGGGACGGAACCAGTGCTTCACCGATAGAAAGTATGCTTAATGTGTGTGAGTGGCATGAGCCAAGAATGTGTGTGGTGTATGTGAGTCAGAAGACAGGATAAGCGTGAGAAGTGAAAGAAATTATTACTTGCCAGGTTTTCACCGTAACCAAGAACTGCTGCTAAATCTCGTCGATTTTGAATATTTGCCAAATATGCATTTCATTAAAAATGAATTTTTAAATGTATAGAATAGTGTATTAATTATCTTAGCTAGAAGAAATAAATGAAAATAATCATTCAGAATTTCCCTATGGTAGCATTTTATACTTATTTAATTCTGAGTCAGTATAGTAATCCGCCTCTTTTCTAGATCATTTGATTTTTTAGATTGGAAATATAGAGGATTGAAAAATGTAGATATACAATTTAGACAGCAGGACGTATATTAATTAAAAGAAGCAAACTAAAACAGAAACGTAGATAAAGTTTCTTGGTGACTATGAGCTGTCAAATTGTAATTTGTTAAATATACTTTCACAAAAATAAGTTCTTTCTTCTTTATTCATAATGTGTCCCCTAAGGGTTTACATGACGTCCGTTTCTTACAAGACCATCTACAAACTTTATATTATCTTATCGTTACTATTTACATTTATTTACAAAAATTTACATCAACTCTTATATCTATCTCCTTACTTCTATATTAATCTAGCGCCAATTTACTGTCGGAAGAGTGAGCGAGCGAGCGAAAGCGAGAGAGCGAGCGAGTGAGAACGAGCGCATCCGCATCTTAATCTACTTATACTATTACATAATATCTACATGTAACTACTTACAGACCTTTACGCTTCTAATCTATGCGACTTCCGTTTCCTTTGTCCTTCACTTGCACTTCTCTTCTATCTCATTCTCATTTTGTCATTTTTCCATATCCATTCTTTCATTCTTTCTCATTCGCCCCTCTAGCCCCCTCCAACTCCTTCATCCACTCCTCACCCATTCCATCCTCACCTAGAATATTTACCACATTCTCTTGCCAGCTTCCTTTATCTTCCATTCCTCTCCTACATCCGTCCCATACATGCTCCCATGTTTCCTCCTCCCATTCACATATTCTGCACTTTCTGTTCTCTTCCTTTTCCCAATACATCCCCTCCCTTACCTCGTTTCCCAATCTAAATCTTGCTATTCTGGTCCATCGTCTCTCTCCCCATCCCTTTTCTAAATACTTTGGTACTCCTTTCTTTTTTATCAACTTATACCATTTATTATATTTTGATTCCTCAATCATTCCCCATCTTTCCATTAATTGTCTTTCCCTGTCCCTTCTCTCCAATTCTTCATAGCTTACTCCACTTCCCTCTCCTATATCTCTAGCACTAAAAAACTCCCTCCTTTCTTCTTCCCATCTTGTTAGTTCTACTGCCCTCCCGCTCCTTTCTTCTACCTCCTTCAAGCACTTTTTCGCTAACTCCCCTCCCTTCCCCTCCCTTAACTTCATCTCAAATTGCCATGCTCTCTTACCCGCTCTAGTACTTAATTTATCTCTCTGTGCTTCTTCTCTCACCATATATCCAGGCGTCCTCCAGTCTACTCCTAGCGTCCACCTGACATACCTTTCATGTAAACTTTCAATCTCTTTCCTTTCCTTCCATCCCCATATCTCCGCTCCGTAACCTATTACCGGCCATACCAGCGTATCAAATAACCACATTCTCCTTCTCCAGTCTTTCTTGAACCTTCTTTTTCCTATTGCCCATATCTGTTTCATTATCCCTGCCGCTTTTTTTATCCTTTCTCTTATATGAACTCTATGATCTCCATTCATTTGCAAGGTATATCCCAAATATTTAAACTCCTTTACTTCTTCTAACTTTACTCCCTTCCATCTCCCAGTCCATTCTTTCTTTCTTCCCCCTCCTTTCCTAAACCTCATTATCTTTGTCTTTTCTACATTTAAATTCAATTTTTTCCCATCTAAATATTTCTCCAATCCTGTAATTAAGCCTGCCATCCCTTCTTCATCCTCTGCCATCAACACTATATCGTCCGCGTATGCCAGTGTATATATCTTTTCTTCTCCCATCCTAACTCCTCCCCATCCCTTTCTCTTCATTTCTTCTTCTAGGTCTGAGATTAATATATTGAATAAAAGTGGACTCAGGGGACATCCTTGCCTTACTCCTCTAACTAACCAGAAACTTTCTCCTACTTGCTCTCCTACCTTTACCCTGCTTTTTGTCTCTCTGAAGATTTCCGATACTCTCTTTATTAAGCCCTGTCGTATCCCCCTTTTCACCATAAGTTTTTCTAGCTCGACTCTGTCCAATGAGTCGAATGCCGCCTTTAAGTCCACGAATATTGCTATCATTGTCCCTTTCTCCCTTTTAATCCTTTTATTTATTAGATAATTCAGAACATATATGTTGTCCATAACCCCCATTCCTTTTCTAAACCCTGTCTGATTCGGTGGCTGTATCTTTTTTTCCTCAACTTCTTTCTTCAATCTCTCCGACAAAACAGTTACATATACTTTATACAATGTTGGCATTAGCGTTACACCCCTATAATCTTTAACCTCCTCCCCTTTGCCTTTCTTCACTATGGGTACCACTACTCCTTCTTTCCATAACTCTGGCCACCCTTCTCCTCTCCATACTCTATTACACATTATCCATGCCCATTCCTTTAGTTCTGTCCCCCCATATTTCCAGACTTCATTTGGAATCTCATCTATGCCAGGTGCCTTTCCATCTTTCATTATTCCTAACACCTTGCCTACTTCTTCCCTTGTTATATCCTCTTCCTCATCTCTTTCTCTACCATGTTTCGCTCCTTTCCTAACTTTTATCTCTACCCCTCCTAGCAAATCCATAAAATATTTTTTCCATTCTACCATTTCCATATCCTGATTTACTCTTTTTCTTCTTTTTCTCTCTTTATTTACTACCTTCCAAACCTCTTCTTCCGTCCTAGCCTTCTCCGCCTCTGCCTCAAACCTTTTATTCTCCTCCTCTTTCTTTTGATGACACAACTCCGTATACTCCTTCTTTTTTCTCCTATATTCTTCTCCACTACTTTTTTCTTTTCTCCATTTTCTTAGTTCCTTTCTGACCTCCTTCTTTTTTTCTTTACATTCCTCATCCCATCCACTTATATTTCCCCCTTTATTTATTTCTTTTTTGCTTGTGCACTCTAATCCTCTTTTTATTTCTCCGATCATTATTTCCATCTCCTCGTCCACATTTCCCTCTCCCATTTTGATATTTCTGACCTTTTCTTTAAACTGTTCTTTTCCTTCCCTTGACCAATCCCCTTTTCCTGCTCTTTTTACCTTTGCTTCCTTTTTATCCATATTATTACTTTTTTCCCCCTCTAAAGTCACTATTATGGGAAAGTGATCCGAATCTATATAATCCCCTACCTCTAGTTTCTTGACCATCTCTCTTACCTCATCATCTACTATCACATAATCAATTACCGTTCCCCTTTCACCTCCTGAGCGTGTATATTCCCCTTCCTCATCTCCCTCTATATTTCCGTTTAAGATAAACCATCCCAACTCCTCCAAGCTCTTTAACAATTTCTTTCCCTCCCCATTTAGTATCTTGTCTTTGGATTTTCTTCCTCTCTCTCCTCCCCATTCCCTTCCTCCACTATCTCCTGTTCTGGCATTGAAATCTCCCCCTATTATAAGCCTAATCTCTTCTTTATTTTCTTCAATCATTTCTTTCATCTCCTCTAATTTCTCCTGCATGTCACCGTTCACATAAACCCCCACTATCTTCCACTTCTCTCCTCCCATCTTTACCTCTTCTATTATTAATCCTTCTTTTCGTTCTTTCATCTCTTTCTTATCCTTCCCTGTTATACATTCGTTCCTTACTCCCATCACCATTCCTCCCATTGCTCTGCCTTTTTTATTCTTCCTCTTTGCATTTTGACATTGCCATTTGTAACCTGTTGGTAACCGTCCCCTTACTCTTTCCCATCCCTTTTCATCTAGCCACGTCTCCATCAGTACTACTACATCCCATTGTGCCAGATTTCTCATAAACTCCCTATCCTTTCTCTCCAATCCTGCTATATTCCAGTAACATATCCTCCATTCTTCCCTACCTTCATGTCTCGTCTCTCTTTGCTTCTTACTATTTCTTATTTTCCTTTCTCCCGTTCCTTTCTCTCCTAGTTTCCCGGTACCTCATTTCTTACTATCTGTTCACTTTCTTCGTCCCAATCCCACCATACTCCTTCTAGCTGTATTCTGCCATACTTAACCCACGTTCTTTTTCCCTTACTTCTTTCCTCTTCCGCTATTTGCCTTAACTTATACTGCATATTCCTTTCTGCCCATGTCAAATCGTCCTCTATTCTCTCCGAGCTTCCATATAACAACCTCTTCTTTGTCATCACTTCCCTTTTATGTTCCCATTTCTTCAGCTTCACTAGTACCATTTTCTCTCCTCTTCGCGTTTCCTTTCCTACACTTCGCATTTCCTCTATCTCTACTTTAGCATCTATCCTTTTTAGCACATTTTCCACTCCTTCTTTCAATTCCTTTCCTTCTAATCTTAGACCCTTTATCACTATGTTTCTTTTCCTTTCATCTCTTTCTTTCCTTTCTAATCTTCTTTCTATTTCCCTTATCCTTTCCCTTTCATTATTCCCACTCTCCCCTACATTAAACTCTAGTTTTGATTTTTCGATCTTCACTATCCTACCCTCTATTTGTGCTACCTTTTTATTATGCTCATCCTGTTTTTCTAATCTTTGTTCTAAAATCTGCATCCTTTTTTCTAAATTTTCTCGAACTTCTTCCCATTTCCGCATCTCTTTTCTAAGTTCGGCCATTTCTTTCCTAATTTCTTGTTTTATTTCCTCTCCTCTTTCTTCCTGTCGTTTTTCGTTCATCTGTATTACCTCTATCATCATTTGACGCAATTCTTCTAACTTTAACTTTTCAAATTCTATCGGCCCTCTAGGTTCAACTTTGTCTTCTTCTTTGCCCTTGTCTTTCTCCCCCGCTCTATTCTGTTCTTTTCCCGGTGGTGTTCTGATCATTTTCGGGGCTTTCAGGGTGGACCCTACTTCTAACTTGTTTTCGCTACTTCCTCTTTCTGCCCTATCCCTCTTCCTATTTATAAACGGTTCGATTGAGCCAAAACTATCTGCCCTCAGTCTCTCCTTCTCTACCGTTTTCTTATACTGACCCCTTCTTTTTGTCTCACTTTTCGGCGTGTAGAATACGTCCTCGACAGAATCCATTAAAGCGTAACTTGCGTACCGCGTAGTTACTGTCACCACAGCGCTACCTCAACCTGCTACCGTACCTTCTTCCGTGCCTCTCTCTCCCTATCCCTCCCTGTCGCCGCTACTCGGCTGCACCTGTCTCCCCACCTTGCTCCTCACGCTAAACCTCTCAGCCTACCCAAAATAGTCTCAATCTCTCTAAATATCACACAAATCTTCACTTTAATTATTTTAAACATGCAAACCCTCACTCACAAAACCCTCCAACACAGTCGTCCCATCAACTCACCTCCAATTCCACTGTAAAATCACTACAATTAGCACCACTCAATTACCGCTACCTTACACTTTCATGCCGGAAACGGAAGTCCACAAAAATAAGTTTCTTATACTTTTACAGTGCTATTTTTCAATCCAATTTTACTTTGGAATTAGTTCACCATCTTCGATTTCGCAAATTCAATGAATTGTGCAAATTAAATTGTACTCTGCCAAGTTTTTGAATTTTTCACATGGAAATTTAGTCAGTTACAAGATTTTTTTAGTAGGTCTGAAATTCACTGAAAATCAACATTCTTGTTAACACTGTAAAAATACTATTATTTCAGAGCTATTTCCAGGCATTGAAATACGACTAAAAAACCTGTCTTGAGTCATACTAAAATGAAACCGCTTGTGGGATTCCAGAGTCGTTTTTCTACATTGAAAATAATAACAGCATGAAGTTATCATATTTGAAAAAAGGACATGAAAAATATGATACGGAAAAAAAGACCTCTGGTTTTTACAGAGAATGTTTGATAATATTTTGAACAGTTTCTAATAATAACTATGAGTATTCATTCTGAAGATTTTGTGATAATATATCACTAATAGCCCAGAGGGCACAAAACCATGATCATCCCTAGAACGTCCTTGGGACATCCCTAGGACATTCAATGCCAGTCCAATCAAAGCCTCTAATACGTCCAATGTCGTAAAGATGTCCTAAAGACGTCTTAAAGACATAGGACGTTCTCGGGACATCTTTTGTACTGACATTAGACGTCTTAAGAGCATCCCCAGGATGTCCAAAAGACATGTTCCAAAAGACGTCTTAAGGATGTCCCGAAGACTTCTCTAGGACATCCTTAATTTTTTTGTCCACTGGGAGCATAATACTTTCATGGACGTAGCAAAAAGCGTTTGTTTATTTATAACTTAACAGCATATGAATATTAGGTGTGCTTAAACAAAAGCAAGTCCGAATTTCAACGTGCATTTTCGATTTTTTTGTTTCTTGTGGGTTAAAAATGAACCACGTGGAAGGAGAAATAAATTGGTTTGTTTTTACAGGAAAATTGATTTTTCTCGAAAAAGGCAGGTCATTACGCAAAATTATATACAGAATATAAAAGACGCGACTCATTAAAATGATTTTTTATCGTAATTATTTTTATAATTATGCATTCTTAGCGAGATATGCGAAGGAAATAGTTGTAACGTAGTGTGAATTATCTATCCCACTTATGGAGAGGTCTTTAAGTATGCATAATTTATGAAGAGACTGATGATCCAAAAATACTCTTTTTAATAATCCGCATCTTTTACATTCTTCATCATTTGCCAGTATGATCAGCTGTTTTAAAAAAGATGAATTTTTGTGTGAAACCAGACAAATTACTATAAGCGACCTCTAAATATTATCTGATTCATGTCTCTTTTTACGTGGTTCAATTATAACCCAAAGGGAACAGAAAAATCGAGTCTGCAAATTGATCAGATTCGGAATTCTTTTTTCTTTTATATACCCCTTATAAATATTTTAATTTATAATTGATTATTATTAATTTTTGCCTTATTTCATTTGCTACAAAAATATGTCTTTGCATATTTATGGCGAATAGATCCCTTATTTTGATGAAAAAATGTAGATATTATGTTTTTCATTGAATTATTCTTTTAAGTTGATGGTAATCATATTTTTTAACATTTTTTCCACGATAATATTAGTTTATGATCTTTCCAGTACGACATTGCAATCACTTTTATTTAAAAAAAACTTGTACTCAGTCATAACACAAAACTTGTTGTTTGTAGAAATTTGTATGAATATAGTATTTATTAATATATGCAAAAAAAATTTAGTTATAAATAATGTTGAAATTTCATAACTATATGAGATATAAATGCTTCCTGGGGAAAGAAATAACAAAAATATGTAGAACTTTAATTTTCAACCGCTGGACTATCAGGATCTATTAGGACGTTTTTACCTGTGTTTATTGACGCTCCTAAAAGAGAAAAAAGAGGCAAAAGACAGCAGGAAAATGCAGAAGATGCCGAAAATAAACAACGTTTAAAAAAATTCCGTCATATGTAAAAGTTTGAATATAGTCCAGGCATCTTGTACGAAAAAATTTATTTTCATCTGGAACGGTTTGTTACTTATGTTATTAATGCCGTTGCCGTTTTCCGTAGGATATTTGCCGAACGAGCTATTTAAAAAACTTTTTCTGGATAAAAATAGCAAAAAATGTGTTTTTTTTTAAGAGTCCTAACTCTTGACCTATGAAGGCTGGAAGATGGTTTTTTTACATTTACACATAATTTTCTACATGAAATTTTTTTGTCTGTCATCATTAACATAGATTTACCCACAAAAGAATTATTTTCAAAAAACTAAACACGAGTAATTTGCTCTGCAGAATACGTCAAAAGTGGTCAAGTTTGGGAGGCCATAACTTATGACACTTTGAGGTTCGGTCATTGTTCTTTTTAGAATTACTCGAAATTGCGTACACTTTAATTAGAATGGAGAATATTTTTTCGTAAAATTGACAGGTTCTAAAGTACAAAAATTAACTTCAGAATTGGGTTTTTTAGCCTCCTTTTTGAAAAAAATCGGGGTTCTTTGGAGACATACAACTCTGCGCCTATTATTGCAAGAAGCTTTTTCTTTTTTTTTAACTTTTTCAGAATTTTCTAAAGTTTACGAAAGCAGTCTACGAAAACACTGTTTTTGGAAAATTGTTCAAAAATATTTTCGGGAAGCGCCGTAGTCATGTTTGGAAAAGTTGAAATTCCCATCCCATTGAAAAATTACAATATGCCTGGACTAATATGACGAGAGTTTTTTAGACGGAAAGTTATTGTTTTTAGTGGTAATGTTGATCCACTGCAATTTGCCTTTCTATATGTAGGGTGCTTCAAACCTTCCTCGCCACTCTGCAACAGTACATTTTGGATTACAAAATAAACGGTAGGGTTGTTAATGAATGTTCCTTACATATAAATCTCTGTAACAATTTCAGAACTTTGCAGGTATGAAAATGGAATGTGCGTTATTTTCAATACTTTTCACGTATAAATTATATGGAAACAATCAAATATTTATATTCTCTCCATTTTCAATACTGAACTTTTTTTAAATGAAAAATTTGGACAAAGCAACCATTGTTTATATAACAATTGAAACATTTGTTACCATATTGGTAAAAGTATAGGAAATATGATTGTTTGTTGTTTTGGTAAAAATATATTTTTTTGTACTCAGGAGGCTTGTATAAATTACGTGAAGAAATTAATTACGTAAAAAAAATTATTTATCGGAAAATTCCCGTAATGGGGCATAATACTCTGTCTGATTTTTCCCCTTACATTAACAATGTTAGAATTGCAAGAGCCCATACTGCTGGAGAATATTCTTCTTTCTACGTGTAGATTAATAAATATCAATTTTGTCGAATAAATACGTCCAAATTATACAAATAATATTAAAAGTTGAAACCCTCAAGTATATTGTATATCATATTTTACTGGAGAAGTAAGAGAAGA
>CAKNYM010043853.1:36435-48890 GCA_932195095.1 Andricus curvator | reverse complement strand
CTTATTTGGTGTAAAATACAACAGTTTTTCGTTGAAGTTTAATTTTTATTTTATTATTCGACCATTTGGATGAAAATTTAACTGTTTTGTTGAAAATTCGTCTTTTTGGCTTGAAAATTTAATTATTTGTTTAAAAAATTCAAATGTTTTTAGTTGAAGTTTTTAAAAAATAGTTGACAATTTGGTTCAAAATTTAACTGTTTTGTTGAAAATTCTTTTTTTTTTAATTAATTCTTTTAAATGAAAATTTATCATTTTTATTTAAAAATTCTACTACTGTTTGGTTAAAAATGTAATTATTTGTGGTTAAAGTTTAATTTTGTTTTAATTCGATTTTTTTTTTTGGTTGTTAATAGAACTGTTTTGTTGAAAATTCGTTTTTTTAAATATTAAATTCGTCTTTTTGGCTTGAAAATTAAATTATTTGGTGTAAAATACAACTATTTTGTTGAAAATTCTTTTTTTGCTTTAAAATAATTCTTTTAAATGAAAATTTAAAAATTACATTTTTTGTTGAAAATTTATCCTTTTTATTTGAAAATTCAACTACTGTTTGTTTGAAAATGTAATTGTCTTTGGTTGAAGTTTAATTATTTTTTATTCGACCATTTGGTTGAAAATTTAACTTTGTAGAGAATTAGCCATTTTTGTTTGAAAATTCAACAATTTATTGAATTTTTTTTCTCTCTTTTAACTGAAAAGTCTTTTTTGGTTGAAAAATGTTGAAAATTCGCCTTTTTCGTTTGAAAAAGCCTTTCTTTTGATATAAATTTGACCTTTTTTGGTTAAAAATGAATCTATTTTTGTTAAGGATTCAACTGTATTTTTGCAAACTCATCTATTTTTTTGCAAATTTATCTTTTTTTTTAATTCACCTGTTTTTTTATTCAAAATTAAAATATTTTTTGTTTGAAATATCAACTGTTACCTTTTTTATTGAAAATGCATGTTTCTAGTTGAAAATTCAACTATGTTGTTGAAAATTTTTTTCCTTGTTGAAAATTAATTCTTTCAAATGAAAATTTAGCAATTCCATTTTTGGTTGAAAATTGAAGTTTAATTTTTCTTTTAAATTTGATCATGTGATTCAACATTGCATTTTTTCTGAAAATTAACTTATTTGGTGTAAAATACAACAGTTTTTCGTTGAAGTTTAATTTTTTTTTTAATATTCGACCATTTGGTTGAAAATTTAACTGTTTTGTTGAAAATTCGTCTTTTTGGCTTGAAAATTTAATTATTTGTTTAAAAAATTAAAATGTTTTTAGTTGAAGTTTTTAAAAAATATTTGAAAATTTCGTTGAAAATTTAACTGTTTTATTGAATATTCGTCTTTTTTTAATAGAAAATTCGTCTTTTTGGAATGACAAATTTTCTTCTTCTAGTCTTCTAAAAAATTCATCTTTTTGGCTTGAAGATTCAACTATTTGGTAAAAATTTTAACTATTTTGTTGAAAATACATCCCTTTTGCTTAAAATTTTAACTGTTTGGTTGTCAACCCAACTGTTTACTTGATAATTAATTTTTTTTTTAAATATCATCTTTGTATGTTGAAAATTCAACTATTTTGTTAAAAAAATTCGTCCCTTCTGTCTAAAAGTTTAACTATTTGGTTGTAAATGCATCTGTTAGATTACAAATTTAATTATTTTGTTGAAAATTCAACTATTTTATTAAAAATATAATTATTTTTTTGAAAATTCACCTATTTTGTTAAAAAGTAATCTTTTTTGTTTGAAAATTCAACTGCTAGGTTAAAAATTTAATTATTTTGTTCAAAATTGTTCAACTATACACCACATTGAATTAACTATGGTTCCCATACCTACATTTTATTTAAAAGAATTTATTCCCCTATTTTCGTGAAAAATCACCCCATTTCCCCTTTTTTGAGACCATTTTGTGCTCTGAAGTTCGTTCATATGATTCCTAGACTTTTGAGACCCTTTCGGAAAATATAGAATGACAAATATCTTAGGATAAAAATAAAATAAAATACTCTTAGCACCGATGAGATAAGATAGATGAGTTTTTTCTTTTTTTCTCTCGGCACCTGGTCTTCATAGAAACTAGAAAAAAAGGAAGGTGCCAGAACCAACGATACGTTTCCCTTTGTGGGGTAAAGGTTCGAAACAAAAGTATTGTTCGAGGAGTAAAAGCCAGCGCCATCAGATAGAACCCGTATGGGACACCATGGATATCGACCGACGAGTCAGTCCTATATGGACGCATTTCCTACCGTCTGTTTCGCTCAATTCACCCACGCACATTCACACTCAAATCCAGAAATGAACACCATAGTTTCATGGGGTTCGAATTTTAGGGCTGCTCGGTCACATCTGTACTCTCCTCCTCACCCTTTAATTTCTCTTCTATTTTATGGGGTTCAATTAAAAATCTATATTTGCCACCAGGGGTCGCAACAGAGATTACTTAATGGACTGACATTTTTCGCCGACTTGCAAATTTTAATGGCTTTGTCTTCATCCAGATTCTATGCAAATATTAGCAAGCTGGGATTTTGGGTTCAGGAATTTATTTCATTAGAGTGGGGTTTATTGTGATTAATTGTGAATTGTTTTAAGTAGAGTAGAAATTAGGGGTCATCCATAAACCCGTTGATGACCTTAGTTCTGTCCTACCCCCCCCCCCCTACCGAAAATAGGGAGATTTTTCACAATAATAGGAGAATATAGGGGCGTAAATTCTTTTAAATAAAATTAATGTGAATACAACATTTTTCAAGGAATCTGTATTATCATTAGAGAATAAGAGAAATTTTTCACGTCTTTTCAGACTAGATGGAGCTATGAATCAAAAATTATTTAATTAATTTTTTCTGAAAAAAGATCTTCTCCTTTCTCTTCACTGGGAGTCGAACCACATAACTTCTGATTTCCGATCAGGTGTTTTCCCATTAAGCTACTAGAGAGATCGAGAGAAGAAACCTTTTTCAGAAATACACGCATTATTATGCTAGATGGTACAAATCAAATTTTTCAAGGATTCTCTATTATCATTAGAGAATAACAGAAATTTTTCACGTCTTTTTCAGACAAGATGGAGCTATGAATTAGAAATGATTAAATTAATTTGTTCTGAAAAAGATCTTCTCCTTTCGCTCTGCTGGGAGTCGAACCACATAACTTCTGATTTCCGATCAGGTGCTTTCCCATTAAGCTACTACTAAGCGTGTATTTCTGAAAAAGGTTTCTTCTGTCGATCTCTCTAGTAGCTTCACGGGAAAACACCTGACCGAAAATGAGAAGTTCTGTGTTTAACTCCCAGTGGAGCGAAAGGAGATCTTTTTTCAGAAAAAATTAATTAAATAATTTTTAATTCATAGCTCCATCTAGTCCGAAAAAAGACGTTAAAAATTTATGTTATTCTAAAATTTCATTTTAAGTTAAGTTATTCTAAAATAAAATTTCTCTTTCTTTAACGATAATACAGCTTCCTTGAAAAATTTGATTTGCACCATCTAGCATAATAATGCGTGTATTTTCTGAAAAAAGTTTCTTCTCTCGATCTCTCTAGTAGCTTAATGGGAAAACACTTGACCAGAAATCAGAAGTTCTGTGGTTCGACTCCCAGCGAAGCGAAAGGAGAAGATCTTTTTTCAGAAAATATTATGTGAATACAAAATGTATGAATTTTTAAACCCAAAAAGACGAATTTTTAACAACAGCACAATTACTTTCTAACCAAATAGTTGCATTAAAAACCAAACAGCTGAACTTTCAAGCAAAAAAAAGTTCATTTTCAACCAGAAGGACCAAATTTAAAAGAAAATTAAAATTCAACCAAAAACAGTTGAATTTCCGATACAAGAAGACACAATTTTTAGAAGACAATTAAATTTTCAACTCGAAAAGTTAAATCTTCAACAAAAAAGTTTATTTTCAACCTCTACCATAAATGAATTTTCTACCAAAAAACGAATTGTCAACAAAATAGTTGAATCCTCAATCAAATAAATGAAGCCTTAATAAAGAAAGATGATTTTTAAACTAAATTGTTAAATTTTCATCTGAAAAAGATTTTTTTTGAAGCAAAAATGGAATTTTACAAATTTTCAGTTAAAAAAATTTCATTAAAAAAAAAATAAATTTTAAACAAAACGAAGTTTCAACGTGTTGAATTTTAGAAGAAAATTAAATTTTCAACCCGGAAAGTTAAATCTTCAACAAAAAAGTTTATTTTTAACCCAGAAAGATGGCTTCTCCACCATAAATGATGAATTTTCTACCAAAAGACGAATTTTCAACAAAATAATTAAATCTTCAATCAAATAAATAAAGTTTCAATGAAGAAAGATGATTATCAAACAAAATAGTTGAATTTTCATATGAAAAAGATTTTTTTTTTAAACAAAAATATACAATTTTCAAAATTTTCAGTTGAAAAAATGTCATTTAAAAAATAAATTTTAAATAAAACGAAGTTTCAACCTGTTGAATTTTAGAAGACAATTAAATTTTCAGCCCGGAAAGTTAAATATTCAACAAAAAAGTTTATTTTCAACCAGAAAGATCGCTTTTCTACAATAAATTGTGAATTTTCTACCAAAAGACGAATTTTCAACAAAATAGTTAAATCCTCAATCAAATAAATGAAGCTTCAATAAAGAAAGATTTTTTTCAAACTAAATAGTTGAATTTTCATCTGAAAAAGATTTTTTTAAAGCAAAAATGAAATTTTCAAAATTTTCAGTTGAAAAAATTTCAAGAAAAAAAATAAATTGTAAACAAAACGAAATTTCAACTTGTTGAACTAAACTATAAAAACGAATTTTTAACCAAAAAATTTAATTTTCTACCAAATGAAGAATTTTTAACCAACAAATCTCATTTTTACCATATTGTTGAATTTTCAAGGTAAAAAACCAAAAAAGATTAATTTTCAAACGAACAGTTGAATTTTAAACCAAAAAGGATGAATTTTCAACCAAGAAAGATCAATTTTCAACCAAGAAAAATGAATTTTCTACCATTAAAGATGAATTTTCAATCTAAAAGGACGAAATTTTAACAACAGCAAAATTAATTTTTAACCAAACGTAAAAAAAAACGATTCAAGATCAGGTAAAACTTTGAAAAGGGGGTAATATTTCTAATGGAATGAAAAGGAATAGAACAATTTGAAATTAAAAGCGTTTGAAATTGAAAAATGTTTAATGAAAAATTCTCAAAATTGAAAAATTTCAGATTAAAATTTTGAAAATTGGACAATTTAGAAAGGAGTCAAAATGGTATCGTTTCTAATTCTAAACGTTCAGAATTATACATTTTTTTCAATTGAATAATCTCGAAATTGAATGATTTCAGATTAAAATGTCGAAAACAGGACAATTTCAAAACATTAAAAATTGAATATTTTCAGATTATAATTTTTAAATTGGATCGTTTAAAATTCAAAGCAATTAAAATTATCTTGCTTCTAATTAAAAGCGTGCCAAATTGAATAATTAAATTTTTTAAACTTTCGAATTTAAATTGTTTTCAATTCGAAGCGATTCAAAGTTTACAATTTTTTTTAATTTTCGTATGCATTATAACTTAAAAACAAAATTTTAATTCTTCTAGAAATTTTTAAGTTTTAAACCTATTTCTTAACTTCATAGTTCGACTCCTTCATTCCATACCGCTCCACGTCGAGGTTAGGGGTGTACCGCACCACGTCGCGTTTAGGCGGTGTACAGCTTTCTGTCGAATTTGATCGCTTTATAGCTCCAGGTCTTATGTTTATACAGAGGACTTGGAGCTGTACAACGACCAAACGCGACGGAGAGCTGTACACCGCCTAAACGCGATGTGACACTGTACACCGCCTAAACGCGACGTGGCGCGGTATACGGCCTAAACGTGTTGTAGCGCGGTACACCGCCTAAAGGCGATGTGACACTGTACACCGCCTAAACGCGATGTGACACTGTACACCGCATAAACGCGATGTGACACTCTACACCGCCTAAACGCGATGTGACACTGTACACCGCCTAAACGCGATGTGTCACTGTACACTGCCTAAACGGGATGTGGCACTGTACACCGCCTAAACGCGTTGTGGCGCGGTACACCGCCTAAACGCGATGTGACACCGTACACCGCCTAAATATAATTTACAAATCCGTAGGACTTTATGCTTGAAAGAAGAAAATTGAGTTACTACATTTTGTTTATTGTTTTATGTCCTTTTCTATATGTGTAGCATTCGATTATTTAATTTTGTTCGTTAAAGAACAAAAGAAAAATTCCAAATTGGAGTACTTTCTGCGAAATTTGTTCTTTTATCTGTGTTCCTAAAGAAAGAAATTTTTCGATATCTCATGCGAATTTTTCAAAAGCATTCTATTCTAATCGATCCAAGGGCTGCGTGATCTATAAATCAGTTAATTATTTTTAAAAATCGTAACACTCTTTGGCTAATATTTTCCAAAATTTATGTCGCTACTGAGACTGTTTTTGATCTCTGAAGTTTTTCCGAGCCCGGATATTAATAAATATAGTTCAGACGATAAAAAAGAGATTTATGGATCAACGTATAAAAGGAAAGCAAAAATTAGAAATTTGCGCAATATTTTCTATTTCATTCATAGTTCTAATTGAAACGGAATTAATTAATAATTATGCAGAGAGAATCAATTATCTCTTGTTTGAATTATTGTCAGCTGAGAGATATTGAACAGTCTGCTCTTTTCTTATCGACCGGAATTGCATCGATCGGTGAGGGTTCCTTCCGGAAGGTGACATTTCCGATATATCGGAAGTAGACGACGAACCCCTCAGACAGGAAGTACCTATATAGTATATTCTGTATCACTTGAGTGTGAAACTGAAGATATTGCGCATAGTCCTTGAATTTCAAGATGCTACCAATCGGGAAATGAGATCTTGTCCAGTCTACATTTATATACATAGCATACTAAATTCAGTCACTTCTCTCGGAAATCCTAAAAGCTTTAAGCCACGTAAGACTCTCTCGAGGGTGGACGTATAAATATTTGGAATTTGATAAAAGGCGCTTCTCGGAAGACTGCTTCCGTTGACTTTATTTTTTAATTCTACGTTTATTTTTTATTAAACACCTGTTAAGGAGCCTACTCAGTTAAGTACTGAATGTTTCCAACTTATAATTTAAAAATATTATGTAATCTGGAAAATTATATACGTCCTTTTTCTTATTTCTTACCCATTTTTTAAATTCCTTTTCGTCTACTCCTCCTTATTTCCCCTACTCCATACTTCAGTAATTCCTCTCCCCTCTCTGTCCCTCCTACTCCTCTAAATCCGCTACTAATTCATTTTCTACTTCCCCTCCTCTCATTTACCCTCACTTCCCCTACTTAAACACCTCTCACTTCTCCCCTACTTTCCACCAGACGCCTCTCCTACTTCCTCTCACCACTTCTCCGAATACCCCTTATTCCCCTACTCCTTCTCACTTCACAATAATTTCCCTTCCCTTACATCCACTACCATCTCTATCACATCTCCTACTTCCTATCTCATAACCCCCCACCCCTTATGCACCCCTTATGCACCTCAGTGTCGTCCATTATCTGAAATTGAAAATACTCTCCCAATACAAAAAAAATAAATACTACTCCCAAATAACCTTCCTTGAAGGAATTATAAAACAAAAAAATTTTCTTCGGATTTTTGTAAAATATTAAGGCGTTAAATAAGTCTTTCAAATCTGTCCTCCCACACTTTCCTTTCCCTACTCCCCCTCATTTCCCCTACTTCCCATTATCGTAATTTCTCCCCCCTCTCTACACTACTACCCCCTTCTTCCACTTCTTATGTATTATCTACTCTCTCTCCTCTCAGTTTCCCTCACTCCTACTTCCCCTCCCCTACGTCCCAATCCCTAGACACCCCTACTTCCCCTTCTCATCACTTCCCCTCACCACTTTTCATAATACTCCCACTATTCCTCTACTCCTGATCATTTCTCAATACTTTTCCTTCCCTCACTTCCACTGCCCTCTCTATCACTTCTCCTGCTTCCCATCCCCTCACTCCTCCTCATACATCCCGCGATCACTTAATCTACTTTCCTACTGCCACCTCACTTATCCTCTCCACCCCTAATGTCCCCCTCCTTCCCTCTTTATATATTCTATATTTCCCTCTCTATTTCTCCTCCTCAAGTCTCCTACTTACCCTATGTTCCCTACTCCTCACTTTTCCTACTTCATTCCCCTCACACTTCCCCAATTTTCCGCTCCCCTCGCTTGCCCTACGCCCTCGACACTTCTCCTACTTCCCATCCCCTCCTTATCACTTCCCCTACCCTTGTGGAAAACATTTTTACAAGAAAGTACAACATTTCTACAACTGTAATTTTTTGCTCAAATCTATACTTTTTTGTAAAAAAATGTACAAAATTTAACAACAAAATACAGATAAATACAGATAGCTAATTTTTGTCTTGTATTTTTTTGTAAAAAAGTAAAAAAATTAACAATAAAGTGTAAGTTTCTACAATTCAAAAATTTGTATAACTTTTTATTAATTTTTTTTTACTTTGTTGTAAAAATCTACAAGGTATTATAGAAAACTACAGGATTTTACATTCTTTTAATTTAGGTGTTTGAAGTCATAAAAACACTTTTAATCTTACGTAAATTATTGTAGAAAATTACAAAAAAATATAAATTTTACAAATAATACTTCTAGAATCCGCATCAAATTTCGATTTGTACTTTTCTGTAAATTTTTTGTAAGATATGTAAGATATAAGTTTCTACAAGAAACTACAATTAAAAAAAAAGAATACACTTTTACCAAGAATTTTTGCTATTATAATAAATCACATTGAACTGTAGTTCCATTATTGAAAATTGAACAATAATTAATTTTACAGGACGATTCTGAATCTGTTCAAAATTAAGCAAGTTACAGATTTTAACGTTAAAAATAGAAATTTTTCAATTTGAAAGCCTCAGTGGATAAACAAATGTAAACGTTCGATTGCAATTTTATAAACTATTCTTAATTTTTAAATAATTTCAAATTAATAGATTCATAATTAAACGCTCTTATTCAATTCCAAATCCTATTTAAATATTGTTTCAATCCAAAATATTATATTTTTAACCATTTAATTTGAAATTTTTAAAATAAGGATGACATTTTTTTAATATTTCGTAATATTTTACTTTTTTATTTAAAATGAGCAATTACAAATAAAATATTAGAAACTAAACAATTTTAAAGTAATAGAAAAAATAGAAAGCCTTGAGTCGTTAATGTTTCAGAGTGTTAAATTTAAACTTTTTGAACCTTGCAATTTTAATTATTCTATTTAACAAATTTTTAATAAATGTAAGTGAAATTATTGAATTTTGATGCATAAATAACAATTGAACAATTATCAATTTGGAAAAATTGAGTTAATTTAAGAGATATTTACAAGTTTAGAGAAAATCCAAACTTAATTTAAAACTGGAAAATATTTTGAAAAATAAAAAACTAAATTTAGATTTCTGAAGGTTTCGAAATAAAATTTTGAATCTTTTCAAGGATCTTTAAAGGTTTTAAGAAAATAAAAATAAATTCTTAATTTTTCTGGGAAAATTTAAAATGATTTTTGATTTTGAAAAATGAATTTTAATATATGAATTAATGTTTCTAGCTTAAAATTGCTTAAAATGATATAATTTTGAAAATTTATGAATTAAAAGTTACGTTACAATTTTAATTATTCTATTTAACAACTTTTTAATAAATGTAAGTGAAATTATTGAATTTTTATTTTGAAAAATTAATTTTAAGAGAATATTTAAAAAGATTTAAAACAAACTTTTTTGATTAATAAATGACAATTGAACAATTATTAATTTGGAAAATAATCGAGCAAGTTTAAAATATATTTAAAAGTTTTAAAAAGGAGCCAAAACAATTAAAAACCATTTAATACACAACGTAGATTTTTGAAGATTTCGAACACAAAATTTATAAGCTTTTTAAGCAATTTAAAAGGTTTTAAATGAATAAAAAATGTGTATCAAAATTCCTAGAAAAACTAACAATTATTTTTTTTCGCTTGAAAGATTAATTTTAAAAGAATATTTAATAAGATTTCCAAAATTTTCAAAAAAGAATCTGGATTATTTTAAGGAAGTTTTTTTTTTACTTTTGCAGGATTTAAAAAAAAATGTAGGAAAAATTTGAGTTGCCAGATAATAATATTATTATTAGATTCCTGGAGATTTTTTAAATTATAATGTCTCTAGCCTAAAATTGCTTGAAATCATATAATTTTGAAAATTTATAAATTAATAGTATAATTTTTGAAAGTTTAAAATTCAGAAGTTATTTCACTTTGAGTGTCTTAATTTGCAGTTCATTTTTTATAACTTTAAATGAAAAATTTTTTATCTTCAAGATTTCGAAACTTTTAATTTCAATGACTGTGATGAATCCTTTCTTAATTGTTCAATTTCTATATTTAGTGAAAAAGTTGTTCTTTTTCGACCTAGGATGACAAATATTGAGAATATTGCATATACATCATTTAAAATGACACATATGGTATCCAATCGATTGCTATATATTTGGAAAAAAAACTTCAAATGTATGGTTTTTTGTTGTTTAATAAGTATTATTCATCATTGTCTTTTAATATTCTACTATTCCTTTAAAGTTTAAACATAGAAGCTTTTTGTAATTACGATCATGTATACATGATCGCATCTTAATTTAAAATTATTTCATTCCAATATTATAAATATTTTTCATCCTAGGTCGAAAAAGAATAACTTTTTGGTTACAAAAAATGTAAATTCCTGTAGATTCTTGTAGTTGTATTTTTTTTAAATTCTTTTAGTAAATTACTACTACAATCAAATACAACAATTTACATAAAAATACAAAAAAGTAAAAAATTCGTCTCAATAGAAAAAAGTTTTACGTTGATGTAATTTTGGTTGTAATTTATGGTATTTATTTATAGATTCCTGTAAAAATAGTTTTATTTTTCTGTACTTTGTTGTAAACATTTTTCCACCAGGGTACTTCCCTCCTCTTTCTCGAGAAGGGTTGGTTCAATTAAAAAAATTAATATAACAAAAAAATGTATTTCGTAGGGATCTACAACTTTGATCAAAACAACGTTTTAATACAACCAATAATTTTGTAATAAATCAAGAATATGGTTTTTGGGATTTTCCGGTCAATTTTGGTCCTTGAAGGAATTATAAATCAAAAAAATTTCTTGGTAATTTTATCAAATTAAATGTTTTTAATTCTAGGCGCTTCTAATCATAAAATATCTTCTTTTAAGCCTTTTCACTTTCACACAGTTTTCATCGTTTAAATTAAAAAGAAAAAAAGATAGTTTATATGAACATCTTCCCCGAAAGAGAAAACTGAAAGGAAATAGGGTAGTTTAAAAAATGCACTTCCTGGAAGGTAGGACAGTTAAAAATAGTTGAAGGATTTTAATCCTCTTAACACCCTCGTTCCCGTTCAATAAGTCGAGTGAGATTTTAAACCATATGCAGTTGGAAAAGAGAAGCTGGTGTGCATAAAAGAAAGCGAGAAAAAAGTGGTGAAAAAAAAAGTTCTTCTTGAATCTTGATGCACTTCAACATCGCATCTACTAAAATCAAAAGACTCGACAGCGCGAGTGCGTCGGCCAAGCGTTTCGTAGAATAGCATGCATTTTTTTTTTTTTTTATTTCCTTGCGCGTAATCGCTCGCCAGTCGTTTTTGCCGTTCATCCGCTGTTCAGTGATAAAGAGCACTTTAGAAAACGTCAAATTTGATGTACCTACCCTTATAATAAAAAAAGAATCCGTCGATTACATTGCATTTTTAAAAATGTTTACAGAGATTAAATTTAAAGAGCTAATTGCTAATTGCTGCGATTTATTTTGTTATTTTGGTGCTTGATGTCATCAAAGATATTCTTTGATATCATGCATTAATAGTAATTGAAATTATAAGATAATTTTGAAAATTCGTCTATCTGGTTTAAAATTTTATCTTTTTTATTAGAAATTTAATCTTTTTTGGAAAAAATGCAACTGTTTGGTGAAAAATTAATTTCCTTTGGTTGAGGATTTAGCTATTTTCTTGAAAATTCAACATTTTTAGTTGAGGATTCATTATTTTAGTTAAAAATTCGTCTTTCTGGTTGAAAATTATTCTTTTTTGATTGAGGATTCAACTATTTTCTTGAAATCGTCATTTTTTTGTTGAATTCAACTGTTCATGATTTAAAATTAAACTTTTTTTTTGTTGAAATATCTATCATTATATATATATATATATATATATATATATATATATATATATATATATTTAAATATTTGAAACTAAGTTTTTTAAACAAAGTTTCGGTTAGACTGGTTTAATATGATAGAAATCTTTTTGGAGGCCTAATACCAGTATTTTGATGTTAGATTCAACAGAGGTCTCTGTTATAATATCGTTGATAAGTA
>CAKNYM010043853.1:19139-32346 GCA_932195095.1 Andricus curvator | reverse complement strand
CGATTCCCTTCTCTTACTTCCCCTTAATTCCTCTATTGTCCCATTCCCTTTCCTTCATTCCCATCACTTCTCCGCCTTTCTTTCACATCCCCTACCCTCACTTTCTCTCACTTTCCCAACTTTTCCTCCATTCCCCTCTAATACTTCCTCTCCCATCACCCCCTATTTCCCCACACGTAACCTACTGCCTCTCTCCTCATTTCACCTCCCCCCAGTTCCTTCCCATCCTTCTACTTCCCCCTTCTCAAGCTTCCTCTACTTTGTCTCCCCTCACCCTCTACTTCACCTCATCTCATACCCTTCCCTTCTCGTACTTTCCATCCCTTTCCTTACTTTCGCTCACATCTCCCTGCTTCTCCTACTTTGCCTTCTCCTACTTTCCTTTCCCCAACTTTCCATCCCTTCAATTACTTTCCCTCGCTTCCCCTCCATTCCCCTACTTTTCCATTCTCTCAATTCCTCTCCCCTCAGTCCCTTCCCTACCTTTCTCCCACTTCCCTCTTCTCATGCTTCCTCTACTTTCTCTCCCCTCACTCTCTACTTCGCCTCATCTCATACCCTTCCTTTCTCCTGCTTTTCCTTCTCCTACTTCCCATCTCTTCCCCCACTTTCCATCCCTTCTCTTACTTTCGCCCACGTCCCCTCCCTTCTCATACTTGCCACCCCTTCCCCTAATTTCCCTCACGCCCCTCCCCTTCTCCTACTTTCCCTTCCCCTACTTTCCATTACTTTCCCTTCCCCTACTTTCCATTATTTTCCCTTCCTTCCATTACTTTCCCTCACTTCCTCTCCCTTTTCATTGATAAAAAATAAAATCCTAATTTACGATACTGATAAAAAATTACTGTTTCTAAAAATAAAATTTCTGGGAATATATAATTATTTAGCTTTTCTTTTAAAAGATTAATTTTAACTTTTTGAGATATCAGAATATGTCGAAAAAGAATCTGGAAGATTTTAAAACCAGTTTTTTAATTTTGCAAGATAACAAAATTTTACCAAAAGTTCGAATAAGTTTCAGAGATGTTTAGAAGTTTTGAAAAGATTTCAAAATTAATTTAAAATTTGAAAAGATTTCAAAAATTGTTTTAAAAAATGTAGATCTTTGAAGATTTCGAAAGAAAATTCTGAAGATTTTCAAAGATTTTGAAAATTTTCAAGATAATAAAAAAATTTTCGTAGGATTCCTGGAAATTTTCAAAGTGATTATTTTTAAGAATTAATTTTAATAGAATATTCAAAAAGATTTTAAAACATTACAAAAGATTTCCAAATTCGTCAAAAATAAATCCAGAAGATTTTAAAACAATTTTAGAAAAATATTTGAGTCAGTTCAAAAGATATTTAGAAATTTTGGAAGTTTTGAAGAGATTAAAAATATTTTAAAACTTTGAAAGATTACCAAAGATTTCTCAAATATTTTTTTATTTATTTCAAATTTCTATAAGCCCTAAGTTTCTTTTAAACTGACTCGAATTCATCCTAAAATTTGATAAACTCTTGTAAAATAAAAAAATATTCTTACAAATTTTCTAAATACTTCTTCTACATGTATATGAAATCTTCAAAAAGCTTTTTGAATTTTCTCAAGAAATCTAGAAAAATTATATTCATATAATCCAAAAAAATCAAGAGTTATTCAAAATTTGTATTTTGTATTAAAAATTAGTTTTTCCTCAAATTATAATTTGGTTGAAATTTTTTTTCTTAGTTTCTGACTGAAAACCCATTTTTGTTGAAAATTGAACTCTTTGGTTAAAAATTGAACTATTTGATTAGAAATTCATATTTTCGGTTTAAAAAATTAAACTGTTTTGTGGAAAATTCGTCTATTTTGGAAAACATTTCATTATTTTTGGTTAAGGATTCAATTATTTTGTTCAAAAGTTGTCTTTTAGATTCAGAATTCATCTATTTTTTGTTAATTCTTCTATTTGTTTTTAAATTCAGTATTTTCTTGAAAATCAACTATTTTGTTAAAAAGTCATCTTTCTTGGCCAAAAATAGAACTATTTGGCTGAAAATTAGCTTTATTGAAAATTCATCTCTTTGGTTGAAAATTAATTTTTGTTTTAGTTAAGTATTCAACTATTTTGTTAAAGATTTGTCTTTTTTGGATGAATTCAACTATGTTTTTATTTTAAATTGAAATCTGTTTTGGTTGAAATAACAATTATGTATTCAATTTTATATTTGGTTGAAAATTAATTTTGTTGTTGAAATTTTGCTTTGACATATCTGAAATCGTCAAAAATGTTTCTGAATTGTTTTTTTTAAATGTTAGGCAAATTATATTTATATAACCTTAGAAACAAATAATCCTACAAAAGTAAATTAAAATTTGAAACATCTATCTTATTATGTGTTAAAAAAATGTTCAGTTTAAAAAAATTAATCCTTCAATTTTTAATGTTTCTAACTTAAAATTGCTTGAATTGATATAATTTTGAAAATGTATTAATTTATTCTTCAATTAAGAGCGCTGAAAATGAGGGCATGGATTTATATTTTTAAATCAGAACTCTTTGAACTATTAAATTTATAAAAGTTAATAAATTAAAAATTTTGCATTTCAACGGCATTTAATATAAAATTCTTCAACTGAAAAGTGCTTCCATTTTAAAAGTTAAAAATTCAAGAGTTCCACTTTGCTTAAATTTGCAGTTCAGTTTGTATCAATTCAAATAAGAATATTTCCGGCTTTAAGAGTTCGAATTTTTTTTTATTTAAATTTTTATTTAAATTTAAATTTTGATCCTTTAATGCAATTTTCATATTCATCTTCATCAATTGAACTCTACTTATACTCAGTGAATGAACTATATAATTTATTTCGAATTAAACTCTCACAAAACGTAAACGGAATAAAAGTATAGGTAATAAAAAAATCCGGGTGAAACTCTAAAAAAAATAATTAAACTGATTAGTTTCTTTTCTTAATATGTGTGATTACTGCAATGAAAGTGGAAGGCCTCGGTCTCACCTCACTATTTACACTCTTTGACACTTTTTTTTAACGATTACCAATCAATTTCTAACCAAAAAGATGAATTTTCAACCAAGAATATTAATTTTCTACCTAGTTTCTAATATTTTAATTTTCACCCGAAAAAGTTAAATTTTAAACCGAAAATTCAATATTTAGAATTTCAGTAAAAAAATGGTTTTCGACAAAAAAAATGAATTTTCAATTAAAAAGATGAATTTTCAACCGAGAAGATTAATGTTCTACCATAAAAGGCGATTTTTTAACAAAGTGTATATTTTTTCATCCAAATAGTGGAGTTTTTAAAACATAATTATAATTTTCAACAAGAACAGTTATTTTCAACCAAATAGTTGAATTTTCTACCAAAATAGTTTAATTTTCAACAAAAAGAAGAATTTTCAACAAATTACTTAAATTTTTAAACAATGAAATGAATTTTCAACCAAGAAGATTAATTGTCTACTATAAAAGAGGATTTTTTAAGAAAATATATCATTTTTCATCCATATAGTGAAATTTTCAAACCATAATCATGAATTTTCAACAAGAACAGTTATTTTCAACCAAGTGGTTGATTTTTATCCCAAAATAGTTTAATTTTCATCAAAAAGACGAATTTTCAACAAATCAGTTAAATTTTTAACCAAAGAAATGAATTTTGAACTAAAAACATGAATTTTCAACCAAGAAGATTAATTTTCTACCACAAAACACGATTTTGTAACAAAATATATGAATTCTCATTCAAATAGTTGAATTTTTAAACCATAATTATGAGTTTTCAACCAAATTGATGAATTTTCTACCAAAATAGTTGAATTTTAAATCAAAGAAATGAATTTTTAACCAAAAAGATAAATTTTGTGCCAAAAAAGTCAAAATTTCACTAAACCAAATAAATTTTCAATCAAATAGTTTAATTTTCACCTGAGAAAGATCAATTTTAAACCAAAAATGCAGTATTTAAATTTTCAGTAAAAAAAATGGTTTTCGACAAAAAACGGAAATTAGTTAAATTTTCAACCAATGAAATGAATTTTTAACTAAAAGGGTGAATTTTCAACCAAGAAGATTAATTTTCTACCAAAAAAACAAGATTTTTCAATAAATTTTCAACTAAATAGTTTGAACAATGTATGTGATGCTAGTCCAAATTTTATTTTATTAATTTTTTGTTTATATTTTTTTCCGTTTCTAACAATTTTAAACTAAATAGTTAAATTTTTACAGTATAGTTTTGTATCAAATTGTTCAATTTTGTACCAAATTGTTGAATTTTCAAGCCAAAAAAAAAAAGAATTTTCTACAATACAGTTGAATTTTCAACCTGAGAATATGAATTGTCAACAAAAAAATTAACTTTAGACAAAATAAATTTCCAGTTAAACAAAATAATTTTTAAACAAAAAAATAGAACGAATTTTCAACTAAAATTATGAATCTTCAACCAAAAAAAATTAACTTTCAAGAAATTAGTTCAACTTTCAATCAAGGAGTTGAATTTTCAACAAAACATGTAATAGTTGATATTTAAAAAAAAAGAAAAAAAAACAATTTAATTTAAAATAAAAAAACATTTGGATTTAAGCAAAAACGATCAATTTTCAAGAAAATTCAAAATTTCTTTTTTTTTAAATTCATGTTTTTGCTGGAGATGCATAATTTTAGTTAAGAATTCGTTTCTTTGGTTGAAATTTTTAATATTTTGTTGAAAATTTGTTTTCTTTTTGACGGAAAATAAATTTTTTTACTAAAACTTTAACTGTTCCATCTTTCGTTAAAAATTGCTCTTTCTTAGTTGAAAATTCAACCACTTTTTTGTAACAAATAGTTGAATTTTCTACAAAATTGTTGAATTTTTAAGTCAAAAGGATGAATTTTCTAAGAAGATTAATTTTCTACCAGAAGAGACGAATTTTCAACAAAATACATAAATTTTTAAACAAATAGTTGAATTTTTCAACCAAGTTTAATTTTCTACAAAAAAAAAACAACTAATTTCATACATTTTCAACTAAGTACTTTGAATAAAGGATGTGATGTTAGTCCAAATTTCATCTGATTAATTTGTAGTTAATATTTTTTTCGATTCTAAAAAATTTTAACATAATAGTTTAGTTTTTAAACTCAAAAAATTAAGTTTAATTAAGTGTAATTAATCAGTTTAATTTTCAATAAAGTAGTTAATGTTTCAGTACAACAATTAATTTTTTAACAGAAAAAAAACGAATTTTTAACTGCAATTATGAATCTTGAATTTTCAACCTAAAAAGACGAATTTTGAAGAAAATACATTTTCAACCGAATAGTTAAATTTTCAACTAAATAGTTACATTTTATACCAAATTGTTGAATTTTTTGGCCAAAAAGATGAATTTTTAAGACAGAATTAATTCATTTCGCATTTAAGTATAAAAAACGAGAAAAAGAGGGGAATAGGAAAAAGACTGGAGCCTACATAGACTAAAGAATAACATTTTAAATAAATATTGAAGTTAATTTTAAAAAATTTTAAAACATTAGCTTAAAAAACCGGAAATTTTCCATTGCATACTTTTTCATTTCAGGCTATAGGGGAAACCTGTCTACAGTGGATAATGCAACCTACAGTGGATAATGCAACCTACAGTGGATAATCATTAATTAAAAATACTACTATATGCATAATAATTAATTCAATGTAATTAATGGTTAAAAAAACTATACGTACTAATAAATTAAAATTAAAATTAATTTTTGTTTTTTAGTTGTGCTCCTAATTAATAATTATTCACTGTAGGTTGCATTATCCACTGTAGGCAGGTTTCCCCAACACCTTTAAATTCGGAATAAAAAAAGAGAAGGAAGGGAATGTGGTTGGTTGCCTTCTCATTTTTCTTTCCTCTTTTTTATTTTTTGTCCAAGAAGGAAGGAAATTTTTTTTTTTTAGGAAATTTTTTTTTTTTTTTTTTCAAATTACAATAGGAGCATTTTATGGTGATTGTCCAATTGATCGTTGGATTCTTGTTTTTATTTTCAGGAATTCTGTACATTAACTTGAGTATTGGACGTTAAATAGGATTTTGAATTTGATTTTAATCTAATTTAAAATTCTTAAATTGGTACTATTTTTATACAATTTTTTCAAATTTGCAACACTATTTACACTATTTTTTATCTCTGATGTGAGTCTGAGACCTAAAGTGGATTCTAAAGAGTATTTATTTGCTTCTTGCAGATGTATGGGCCCAACAGCTTCGCCATGGATGGAATAATGGCCTTTTGCCAAAAATCCTGAACCTACGGCCGTCGTCCAAAAACAAAAAAAAAGGCATGGAGACATTTCAAGAAGACGGAAATTCCAGCACATTTCGCGTCTAGACCTAGATTCTGATCGGTCAGCATAAATCGGAGATTCAAAATGGGCAAGTGTTGCAGTAAAAGGCAGGAGCCTCAACCAATTGGTAAATTTTTTTTCATATAACTATTTGCATATTGTAAAATTTTCATTAAAAACGAAATCTTAATATTTTTTATCTAATATAAAAAAAGGTAGCACAGCCAAACGAATCAACCCACAATTGGTCGATTTTAGGGGGGGGGGGGGGGCCAAAAAACGTTTTATAAAATCTAATTTTCAATTTAATTAAAAACTGCCCTTGGTGGACAAATTTTTACAAGAAAATATAGAAAACTAAAGCTATTTTTATATAAATCTTTAAATAAGTACAATAAATTACAGGAAAGTACAACTTTGTTCTATTAATGAGACGAATGTTGTACTTTTTTTATTTTTATGTAAATTGTTGTACTTTATTGTAATTTTAATTTTCTACAAGTATTTACACAAAATTACAACTACAAGAATTTACAGGAATTTTTATTTTTTGTAACCAAAAAGTTGTTCTTTTTCGACCTAGGATGACAAATATTTGGAATATTGCAATGAGATCATGTTAAATTAAGATGCGATCATGTATACATGATCGCGATTACAAAAAAACGCTTCTATATTTAAAATTAAAGGAATGGTAGAATATTAAAAGACAATGTTGAATAATCATTATTAAACAATAAAAAAACATACATTTGAAGTTTTTTTTCAAATATATAGCAATCGATTGGATACCATATATGTCATTTAAAATTATGTAATTGCAATATTCTCAATATTTGTCATCCTAGGTCGAAAAAGAACAACTTTTTGACTGAAGATAGAAATTGAACAATTGAGAAAGAATTGATCACGGCCATTAAAATTAAAAGGTTAGAACTCTTGAAGATAAACTTTTTTTCTTTTATAGTTACAAAAACTGAACTGCAAATTTCAGCACTCAAAGTTAAATTTTTTTAAATTTCAAACTTTCAAAATTGAACCTTAAAAAATTTTTAATTCAAACAGTTGAGAGATTAAAAAAAAAGGAAATTCACGCTATAATTTCCAATGCTGTGAATTGAAGAATTAATCAAAAAATTTATAAATTTCCAAAATTATATCATTTTAAGCAACTGGAATTTTTCCTACAATTTTTTGAAAATCCTGCAAAAGTGAAAAAAATTACATTAAAAACATCCTGATTCTTTTTTGAAAATTTTGAAAATTTTATTAAATATTCTTTTTAAATTAACTAAAAAATATACAGTTAGTGAAATACATACTTCTGAATTATAATCTTTTAAATTTAAAGCTGAAAAAAATGTGAATTCAAACCCTTAATAATTTACGCGTATAAAATGGAAACTTTTAACACTTCTCAACTGAAATTTTTTAATTAAAAGCCCTTAAACTGCAAATTTTTAACTTTTATACTTTTAGTTTATACATTAAAATTTGTTTTGAAGTCTTTTTAAATATTATCTTAAAAATTTGGTTTAAACAAAAAATTTTAAAAATCTCCAGGAATCTGATAATAATATTATTATCTTCGAACTCGAATTTTTCCTACAATTTTTTTTTTAATTCTGCAAAAGTAAAAAAACTACCTTAAAATCATTCAGATTCTTTTTTGACAATTTTGAAAATCTTATTAAATATTCTTTTTAAATTAAGTTTAAAAAAAATTATTGTTAGTTTTCGTGGAAGTTTGCTACAAATTTTTTATTCATTTAAAACCTTTTAAATTGCTTACAAAGATTATAAATTTTGTGTTCGAAATTTTCAAAAATTTACATTATGTGCTCAATGATTTGAAATCTTTACAAGTTTTAAATTATTTTGGAATCTTTTCAATTAATAAGTGTTCAATTATCATTTATTAATTTAAAAAGTTTGTTTTAAATCTTTTTAAATAGTATCTTAAAATTAATTTTTCAAAATAAAAAATCATTTCAAATTTTCCCAGAAAAATTAAGAATTTATTTTTATTTTCTTAAAACCTTTAAAGATCCTTTAAAAGCTTCAAAATTTTATTTCGAAACCTTCAGAAATCTAAGTTTAGTTTTTTTTTTCAAAATATTTTCCAGTTTTAAATTAAGTTTGGATTTTCTCAAAACTTGTAAATATCTCTTAAACTAACTCAATTTTTTCCAAATTGATAATTGTTAAATTGTTAATCATGCCTAAAAATTCAATAATTTCACTTACATTTATTAAAAATTTGTTAAATAGAACAATTAAAATTGTAACGTTCAAAGTTTAAATTGAGCTTTTTGAAACACTACTTTGTTGAATATTAAACTATTTAAATGAAAACTCATCTTTTTTGTCAAAAATACAACTATTTGGTTGAAAATTCGTCTTTTTGGTAGAATATTAATATTTTTGAGTTGAAAATTCAACAATTTCGTTAAAAATCCAACTATATTGTTAAAAATTTAATTATTTTGTTGAAAATTAAACTTCTTAGGTTTGAAATTGGACTATTTTGTTGAAAATTAGTCTTTTTGGTAGAATATTAATATTTTTGATTTGAAAATTCAACAATTCAGTTAAAAATTCTACTATTTTCTTTAAGAATTTAATAATATTGTGGAAAATTAAATTATTTGATTTAAAAGTTATCTTTGGTTAAAAAATCGGCTTTTTGGTTGAATATTAATATTTTCAAGTTGAAAAATCCATTGTTTTTGGTTCAAGATTATACTTGTTTTTTTTTTAATATTTGACTATTTGGTTGAAAATTCGACTCTTTGGTTTTAAATTAAGTTTGGATTTTCTCAAAACTTGTAAATATCTCTTGAACTAACTCAATTTTTTTCCAAATTGATAATTGTTCAATTGTTATTTCTGCATCAAAATTCAATAATTTCACTTACATTTATTAAAAATTTGTTAAATAGAACAATTAAAATTGTAACGTTCAAAGTTTTAATTTAACACTCTGAAATATTAACGATTCAAGGCTTTCTATTTGAAATAGTTCAGTTTAAAATTGTTTAGTTTTTAATATTTGATTTATAATTACTCATTTTAAATAAAAAAGTAAAATATTACTAAATATTCAAAAAAATGTCATCTTCAATTAAAAAGTTTCAAATTAAATGGTTAAAAATGTAATATTTTAGATTGAAACAATATTTGAATAGGATTTGGAATTGAATAAGAGCATTTAATTATGAATCTATTCATTTTAAATTATTTAAAAATTAAGAATACTTTCTAAAGTTTCAATCGAACGTTTACATTTTTTTTAACCACTGAGGCTTTCAAATTGAAAAATTTATATTTTTAACGTCAAAATCTGCAACTTGCTTAATTTTGAACAGATTCAGAATCGTTCTGTAAAATCAATTATTGTTCAATTTTCAATAATGGAACTACAGTTTCATGTGATTTATTATAATAGCAAAAATTCTTGGTAAAAGTGTATTATTTAAAAAAAAATTGTATTGTTTATAAAAATTTATATTTTTTTGTAATTTTCTACAATAATTTACGTAAAATTAAAAGTGTTTTCATAACGTCAAACACCTAAATTAAAAAATATATAAAATCCTGTAGTTTTCTGTAATACCTTGTAGATTTTTACAACAAAGTAAAAAAAAAATATATTATTAAAAATTTATACAAATTTTTGAATTGTAGAAACTTATACTTTATTGTGAACTTTTTACTTTTCTACGAGAAAATACAAGACAAAAATGAGCTATTTTTATTTAACTGTATTTTTTTGTTAAATTTTGTGCATTTTATTACAAAAAAGTACAAATTTTAACAAAAAATTACAGTTGTAGAAATCTTGTACTTTCTTGTAAAACTTTTTTCCACCAGGGAATTTAATTAAAAACTGCGAATTTGATTTCTGGATTATTAGTTGAATGTGTATTTGAATTATTTAGCATTTTTTTTCGACCCACATTCTCATTGGGTTG
This sequence comes from Andricus curvator, assembly GCA_932195095.1. Taxonomy (NCBI): domain Eukaryota; kingdom Metazoa; phylum Arthropoda; class Insecta; order Hymenoptera; family Cynipidae; genus Andricus; species Andricus curvator. The sequence continues at coordinate 22,067 of CAKNYM010043853.1, read as the reverse complement.
ATAAGTTTTGGCCGTGCCACGCTTCATTTAAAACTACAAATCAGAGTTTTAAATTCAAAATGATTTAATTTTGAGTTTTGGAATTTTCAAATTCCGTTTCCAATACCTCGAATGAAAAATTATTTAATTTTCGAGACTCTAATTTGAAAATTGAGCCTAAATTAGAAATTTAAATTATAAACCCCTAAATCATTCGTTTTTTATGATTTTACTTTAACTCAAAACTTTGATCAAATTATTCAGTACCTTGGAATAAAATTTAATCAGTTGCGAGAATAACATCGCAGTTCCTCTGAATGCTGCTTTTTAGTTCAAAAGGAAAATGTTTATCTCTCAAGCCACTGTTTGCTTTTTTAAATTCTGCACTGAATTCAGCTCGATTTTAATTATTTCTAAAGAGAAACCCGCCTTTGAAAACTGAGTTAAAAACCTTCGTAAAGATAATTTATTCAGTTCCTAACATTCTGATTAAATTATGCTTTTAAATATTCAACAATTTTAATCAAGTTTTACTTCCAGCAATTAAGGTACAACTAGAAATCTCAAATTTTGACGTTTTTAATTTTAGATGCTTTTAAATTTGAATGCTGTTCAAATTCAGAAGCTTTGAAATACAAATTCAAAATTATTTAATTTTCTTCTTCCCCTCAGTACCTCAAATTGAAAAATATTTAATTTTAAAGACTAATTTGAAAATTGTCCCTATATTAGAAATCGAAAGTGTGGAAAAATCTAGATAATTCGTTTTTAATCATTTTACTAGAGATTTAAAATTTTGACGATTTTAGTCTCAGGTGGTTTCAAAATTAAATGCTTTTCAAATTCAAGAGCTTTAAAATTCGATAAGCCAAAGGAGCAGAACTGATTATAAATAATGTTTTATTTTATTTTTAAACATGTATTTGTTAGACCAAATCGATTTCAAATCAGACAGGCAAATACAAATCAAATCGTAAAATCTTTTTGAAAAAATACTTTTGACCTAATAGAGATATCAAACTTTTCTTTCCATTTTCTGTTGAGGTATGCTATCTTTTAAAATCCGTCGGAATATTGTAAAAAGGTTCAAAATACAAGAATCCCAACTTTTGATTTTTTTAAATTAAGTTCTTACTTCTATAAGGAAGACATCCTGTGAGTTTGATGCGGGTCAAACCATGGCAAAATGTATAGAGATTTAAAGAAAAACTTTGTATTCGTGTGAAAAACTAGCTTAAATTTCAAATATTTATTATTAATAATAAAAAACTAAAATTGAATTTTATCTGTGAAAAAAGATTCCTCTCCTTCGCTGGGAATCGAACCACATGTCCACCGATTGCCGGTCGGGAGCTCTTACCACTAAGCTACTGGAGAGATCGAAACAAGAATCTTTTTTCTCAGATATGCCAAATAACAAGGTTTTCTGCAATATCACTCATAAGATTTAGGAAATCTGTATTATCATCGGGGATGTTAATGACCGATCAGATGAAGATATTATTATCATCTGATCGCTCATTACCATCCCCGATGATAATACAAATTTCTTAAATCTTATGACTAATATTACAGAAAACCTTGCTATTTGGCATATTTCAGAAAAAAGATTCTTCTTTCGATCTCTCCAGTAGCTTAGTGGTAAGAGCACCCGACCGGCAATCGGTAGACCTGTGGTTCGATTCCCAGCGGACCGAAGGGGAAGGAATCTTTTTTCACAGATAAAATTCAATTTAAAAATTGTATACAGAGAATATAAAATATATTCTTTGATAAATTTTCAATTCAATAGCTTAATCAGACATAATACTATTTTATTAATTTAAAATTAAAATAAAATTTAATATATTAATATAATTAATCCTAAAACTAATGTGTAATGCCTAATTTCCTCTAGAAAACAATATATTTTTTCGCCAAGAGATTCTACGATTTGAAGTGTACATGGGGCTGTCTTATTTAGAATGGAATTTCTTGTTAGTTTTTGTTGCTGTGTAAAGTAAAAAAATATATTTTTTTAGGGTACAAAAAAGCTGAAACTGGGCTTAATTCGAAACATAGCAATGGCGGTTCTTTGGACCGTTATACCGCCGATCCGAATCAAAGAGGCGTTCTGGCTAGGGCGGATATTATTCGTCCCAGGCCAACACCCTGTAAGCTTCAGATTCCTCATCAACCCCGTAAATCAAGCTCGCCTGTCATAGTACCTGCATGTGTGTATTTTTATTTTGTTCGTCTACTTTAATTATTTATGAAGCTCTGCCTTCTTATTTTTAAATTTATTCACGTAAGTTAATTTCACAACTGGATCTTCTGTTTTTGTCTTTATTTTGCACATTTAGAGTGTCGGCTTTATAAAGTATAAAAAAATAGTCAAAGAAGGCGACCTGCGCCTACCACAAAGGGTGTCGTAGCCTATTAAGACTATCAAGTCGCTTAAGTCTCCCTCTCACTAATTTTCTTTCCTTATATCCTAACCTCTTCCTCCCCTTCTCTCATTCCTCCTCCTTCCCCTGCTCTCTATCCTATCATCTCCACTGCTCCAACTTCCTTATAAACACCCACCCTTCCATACCTTATTTCCACCTCCCTACATCTCCTCAATTCCCCTACTTCCACTCCAATGAATTCCACCCTCTTCCTATCACTCTCTACTTTCCCGCCATTACCCTCCACTCACTCCTCTCCCTTCTCCTACTTTCCCTCCCTTCCTCTACTTTTCCATTCCCTCTCCTCCCTTCCATTCCCTTCTACTTCTTTCTTCTCATACTTTCTCTCAGATCATCTACTACTTCCACTCCTCTTAATCGCCCCCTCACTTCTCCTTCACTGCCCCTACTTTCCCTCAATTCCTTTCAATTACCCTACTTTCCCTTACTTCCTCCATTATCCTTCTTACCCTCACTTCTCCACCCCTGGATTCCATTCTCTTGCTTTCCTCTTCTCCTA
>CAKNYM010043853.1:0-18642 GCA_932195095.1 Andricus curvator | reverse complement strand
CTTCTCTCAATTCCTATCCCTTGACTTTCTTCCCTTCTCCTACTTCTCTTCATGTCCCTTACTGTCGTATTCTCCTCTTCACCATTACCCTACAATCCCTTACTTCCCTCCATTCCTTTCACTTCGTCACCTTTCTTCCTCTTCCCCTCGCCACAGTTCTCCTCACTTCCCCTACTTTCCCTCCATTCCCTTCTAATACTTCCTCTCTCATCAACCTCTACTTTCGCACCCTTATCCTACTTCCTCTCCCCTCACTTCCTCCTCACTCCCTTCCCTTCTCCTACTTTCCCTCCATTCCCATACTTTTACTTTCCCCAATTCCCTTCCCCTCAGTCCCTTCCCTACCCTTCCCCTTCACCCTCTATTTCTTCTCAATTCCCCTCATCTCATACACTTCCCTTCTCCTAGTTTCCTTCTTCTCCCTTCTCTTACGTTCTATCCATTCCCCGACTTTCCTTCCTCTTACTTCCTATACTTCCTTACTTACTATAAGGATTTCTACTCAGGGATATGAAACCCTAAAAATAAAATCTAAAGCTAAAAACAAGTACAATATTTGAAAGCTTATCAGAACTTTGGGCATTGAAGTTTAGAGGTCTTTGAATTTGAAGAATATGGAATTTAGGGACTTGAATTTAAACGCTTCAAAATTTAAAGGCATTTATATTTGGATAGAGCTTAATAATCAAAAGTTCAATTTTTCCAAATCGGTACCCCTCCAGTTCTTTTCTCTTAGTGAAAGAAACTCACTGAAATTTTTTCATATTTTTCAAAAGCACAAATTGAAAAAAAAAATATGTACTGTATTAGGTACCAACTAAAAATATACATATAATTGAAAAGGATGAAAAAATTCCTCCTGAATGCAGGAATTCTTTTTTATAGAAGAAAAAATTACTTTTGTGGATTTGGATAGATGAACATTTATTTTTAGAAAGTTGAAAAATGTTTCCTGTATTTATAATTTTTTTCATCATTAAAATTTTTTTTTTAATTTTGAAAATTTACAAAATTTCCCGGCACCACTTAAAATTTTTTTATTTGAAAAAATTCCTGTGAGATTCTCTCATTAAGAGGGACAAATTGGAAGGGTGAAATTTTGCAAAATTAAACTTTTATTTTTTCAGTTTCACCCTAATTTACGTATATATTCAAGCTACCTCTTATAATTCAAATGCATTTCAATTAAAAATCTACAGAAATTTGAACCCTTCAAAAACCTTAAAAATGTGAAAGTTTTTCCTTAAATGCTTTGAAATTTCAATTTTTACAAATTTTGAATTATACCATAGAAATTTTTAATTTCCGAAAGATTCGACACTCTCGGAAGTTCTTATTTATAGGGTTTCGTAGCCCCCGGCAGAAACCCTTATAGTTTCTGTCACCATAGTTACGTAACATTTTTTGTATTATGTCCAAAAACATAGCAGACGTTTTCTAAATAAAAAAAAAATAAAATTTTTAATTTTTTTTTAGTCATACAAATATTGAAATTACTTAAAGAAAAGAAGTATTATCAGTTTGTTTTTAAACTTATATAAATATAAATTTTATAAGATTCTTGAGAAAATTAGAAAAGATTTTTGAATATTTCAGATGTTTCAAAGAAGAATCTAGAAGATTTAGAAAAAAAATTTATTTTACAGGATTTTACAAAATATTAGGAAAAATTCGAATCTTTTTAAAAGATATTTAGGACGTTTAGAAGTTTGGAAAAAATAAAAAATATTTGATAGATTTTCGGAAATGCTTCCAAGTTTTAAAATATTTTAAATCTATTTAAAACCACTTAAATTCCTAAAAAAATTGTAGTTGATTCAAATTTTTCTTAAAATTTTGAAAAATTATTAAAAATGTAAAAAAATGCCTTAAAATCTTCCAAAGTTTCCTAGGAATTTTAAGAAAATTTGTTTATTCGCTTGAAACCTTTCAAATTTCTTTTAAAGCTTCTAAAGTCTTGGGTACAAATCATTTTTAAAAATCTGCATTTTTTAAAATCTTTTACAGTTTAAAATTCTTTTTCAGTCTCTTCAAATCTTTTAAATATTTCTTGAATTAACTCGATTTTTTTGGATTTTTTAATCTTACCAAATTGAAACATTTTGCTTTAAAATCTTCTACTCTTTTTCGAAATTTAGGGAAATCTTTTAAAATGTTTTGAAATCTTTTTCAATTTTCTCTTAAAGTTCATTTTTCAAAATAAAAAATCATGAAAAATTTTTCCGTAAATCTTAAGAAAATTCTTTTTTTAATCCTTTCAATGTTTTTAAACCTTCTAATATTTTTAAATTATTCAAAATTTTCGTGATTTTTTTGTAACTTCTGCAAAATTAAAAAAATGGTCTTACAAACTTTCAGATCCTTCATTGAAAATTTTAGAAATCTTTTGAATTTTGTTTAATCTTTTCAAATATTCTCTTAAAATTAATTTTTCAAGATGAAAAATCATTTTAATTTTTCCTAGGAACCTAAAGAATTTTTTTCATTTTCTTCAAACCTTACAAAATTCCTAAAATATCTTACAAATTTTTATTATTTTTGGATAATTTCAAAAATATCAAGTATTTCTTACACTTACTCAAATTTATTCTCAAATTATATATTATGGAAAAATTTTGCTTTTAAATCTTCTACACTCTTTTTCAAAAGTTTAGGAAATAATTTAAAATGTTTTGTATTCTTTTTCAATTTTCTCTTAGAATTCATTAAGAAAAAAAATCATTTGAAATTTTCCCATGAATCTTGAGAATATTTTTTTCATTCTCTGATGCCCTGCAAAATTGCGTTTACCTAAAAATTTTTTAAATCCTGAAAAACTAAAAGAATTGTCTTAAAGTTTTCCATTTTCTTTCACCACACATTTTGAAATCTTCAAAAGTTAACATTATTCTTTTAAAATTAAACCTTAACCATTTAAAAATTTCCCATAAATATTTAAAACAATTTAATCTCAAAATCTTTCAAAATTATTAAAAAGCTTCTAAATTTTTTTTCGAATTTACGTCTTAATAGGCTACGAAATCCTTTTTTGTAGGGGCACTAATTTTTTTTTTTCAAAAGTACGCTTCCTAGAAAAGACCTTAAAGATTACTTCTGGTGGTGATTTATTTTGTGGCAAACAAAGGAGATCCCAAAACTCTCTGTCGATTACATGGCGACAAATTGAGGATAAATTTCAAGCCGAACTGTAAGAAAAAAAGAAAAATTAGTTTGACTTTCTTAATGTGAGATCAGAAGAATGAATTACGTCTGATGGAAACTTCAAGCTGAAAAGTTTCCAACAAAATATCTAGTTTCCCTCGGGCTGAAAGTTGTTTTCAGTCAGAAACTTTGTTCTAAACCCGGTCGGAAGTTCTCTTTAAACCACGAAAATAATAGAAGAATGAAATTATTTCTGAAAGGAGTGATGTAATTCCATTGATAAAAGTCCAGATTTCACTTCTCATTTGTTCTCAAAGTTCGCCAATTAATCGATTGCAAGTGATTATGTAATGTAATAATGTCGGATAATTTAGTTATAATTTGTTTAGTTGTTAATAAGTTTGTAATGTAAAAAGCTCTTCAAATTTTAAAAGCTGCTTATTAGATTGGGCAAAAAAAAACTTTTTTCGAGTATCGGATTGTAATAGTGGGTGAAAGTTGTTTTTGGTCTACAAATTTTATTTAATCGGATAATATCTTCTGTTCTGTACATGGATTTTAATATTTTAGATTTTGGAAAATTACAAGAAAATTCTGTAGGCGAAAAAATTATGCTGATTTTTTTGTTCTGGTTTTTGGTAGTAAATAATAATATAAAATTAGAAATTAAGAAACCAAATTTTTGCCCCGGTTAGAACTTTCTTAAAATGTGCAAAAAAACTAGGTTTTTGGATTGTGTTAACTGCATAGTTTTGGGGAAATATTTAAACAAAGAAAAAAATAATTTAATAATTTTTTAGAAGAAAAATCTGTCCAATTACAGGATATAATATAATTTAAAATAAGTTTGATTTCAATTTTTTTTAAATGTTAATTTCAATTATTAACTTTTTTAATTATGAAATCATTTAGTTTACAATGCGTCATTCGAAAATCTTTTACTTTAAAAATGTTCCATTTTATGTCTACATTTTTAAGGCTACATTTTCAATTTAAATAATTTTAAAATGCAGTTTTGAAGACTTGCAAGGAGATCATCAATTTTGGGATTTTTTTTAATCTCATAAATATAGTTTTGAGAGTCCGTTGAATGATTATTAGTTTGCCAAAACATTATTTGCCAATGACTTTTTTCAAACAAAAATTTGTATGGATGAAATGTTTATTTGTTACATTCTCATGTCAAATTATGTAAATATTACATTCTTAACATTATTTAACATTTTTTTTAAATAAAATTTTCAACCATTGAAAATTGAAGGAAATTTAATTTTCATTAGATGGAAATTGAATTAAATTTTTATCAGTTCAATTTTTCATTTTCAATTTTCTTCAATTTTCAACTTTTGAAAACTCAATTTTCAATTTTCTTTGATTTGTAACTTTTTAAAATCCAAGAGAAAAGCAAATAATATATGAAAAACAAAAATAATATATTTGCATAATTTTACATGATAATTTTTTATGGATTGAAAAGTAAAATGTAAATTGAAGAAAATTTAATTTTCAACCGTTAAAAATTGATTTGAATTTTTAACAGTTGAAATTTAGATTTTCAATTTTCTTCAATTGTCAACTGTTGAAAACTGAATTTTCAATTTTCTTTAATTTTCAACTTTTAAAAATTCAAGAAAAAAGCGAACTTTGCATTAAAAACAAGAATTGTATATTTACATAATTTTGTATGGATTGAAAAGTAAAATGTAAATTGAAGAAAATTTAATTTTCAGCCGTTCAAAATTGAATTGAATTTTTAACAATTGAAATTTCAATTTTCAACGGTTGAAAACTCAATTTTCTTTAATTTTTAACTGTTTACAATTTAAGAGAAAAGCGAACTTTGTATTAAAAACAAGAATTTTATATTTGTATAATTTCACATCATAATTTTTTATGGATTGAAAAGTAAAATGTAAATTAAAGACAATTTAATTTTCATCAGTTGAAAATTTAATTTAATTTTTACCATTTGAAATTTTGATTTTTAATTTTTTTCAATTCGCAACTGTTGAAACCTCAATTTTCAATTTTATTCAATTTCCAAATGTTAAAAATCCAAGAAAAAAGCGAATTTTGCATTAAAAACAAGTGTAAATTTTTTTTTATTTACATGATTTTACATGATAATTTTTTATGGATTGAAATATTTATTAAATATTTAATAAAAATTTCAAACCAAAATTTCTTTTTTAAAGTCGATTTTTTCATAAACGGGTCGTCATTGGCAAATAATGTTTTGGCAAATTAATAGTCATCCAATTGACTTTCAGATAGGGAATTTAAGAGATTAAAAAAAAAATCTCAACTTTAATAATCTCCTTCACAAACAATTAAAAACTAAAAACGTTTGAAATTGAAAATTTTGGATGAAAAACGTTTTTTGTTCATCGATTGTAAATATAAATTAATTATTTTGAAAATTGAACTGCAGTTCGAGTATAAAAAATGGAACAATAATTGATTTTAGAAGACAATTATGAATTTGTTCAAAATTAAACAATTTACAAATTTTAACGTAAAAGGAACTGTTTTAATTCGGAAACCTTATAAACTATTTTTATTTTTAAAATAACTTCAAATTAATAGAATCGCAATTTTATCAGTCGTAAATATTCCATTTTAAACCCATTCAACTTGAAATTTTTTCATTGAAAGAACAATTTTTTGATATTTGAAAATATTTGACTATTCATATAAAATGAGCAATTATAAATTAAATATTCAAAACTGTAAAATTTGAGACTGAATTTTTTGAAATAGCCTTAAATCGTTAAAATTTCAGAGTTTTAATTTAAACTTTGAACTTTACAATTAATAATAAATGTTTCATTTTGAGCGTGTAAGTGAAAATGTTGAATTTCGATGTATATATAAAAATTGAACAATTATTAATTGAAAACGACTTAAAATTGAAATAATTGATCTTATAATTTAAAAAATGTTCATTACAAAGTTCAATTTTTAATGTTTTTAACTTAAAATTGCAAATTATATAATTTTTAACATTTACAAATTTATTGTTTGATTCTTCCAATTAGACCATTAAAAATAATAGCGTGGGTTTATATTTTTTAACCAGAAATCTTTAAAGGGTTCAATTTAGAAAAGTTAAAATTTTGCAGTTTAACGGCATTTAATTTTCAATTTTTCAATTCAAAAGTGTTAAAAGCTTCCATTTTATATGTTTAATTTATTGATCGTTTGAATAAAAAAATTTCTTCGCTTCTATTTTAAAAGTTTAAAATTAAGACAAAAATTCCAGTTTTAGTCTTTTAATTTGAAGTTCAATTTTAACTTGAATTTGATTTAATTTTTTTTCGATTAAAACGGCCATCCTGTTTTTTGCACAAAAAAGTTCTAACTTGAGTAAAAATTTTGTTTTCTAATTTCTAGTTATATATTATTATTCACTACAAACAACTGTATGTTCAAAAAATTCAACATAATTTTTTGACCCATAGAAAATGTTATCCTTTACCCACTATTAGAATCCGCTATTCAAAAAAAGTTTTTTTTTTCATTCCACTCTACTGCTTACGTTAAAACCTTTTTATAATTTTAAATGCTTCTTATAATCTTCGTGCTTAAATTGTCTGCATTTATGTCTGTGAAAAATGTTGGTAAAAGAAGTGAAAAGGTTCTGAGTAGAATTCATTTCTGAAGGCAATTCAATTTATGAGTGGCAATTAAAGATGAAAAGCTTTGCAGAAATGTATTCGTAACGTGTCTATAAAAGGTGTTTTAAAAAAGAAAATTGTAAAGTTGTATTTTAATGTGGTGAATTACCTACTAAATTTCCGTACAAATTAATAAAAAATAATAGGGTTGGTCAAAAACAAAAAATTCTTGAATTCCAAATCGTCGCACTGCGAAAAATAGCGTATTGGGAACTTAAAAAAGTCTAATCGCTCTAAAATAATGTTTATAAAATTTCTTGTTTGCAGAGTTACTGAATTTTCATGAATTTCAATTTTTCTTTATATTCCTGGATTTCAATAAAGTCTTCCCAATTTTTGACGGATTTTAATCAATCATTTTTTAAGAGATAACTTCTATTTAATTCACCCCTATTTTTGTCAAAAAATTGTTAACTCTTGTGTAAATAAGAGAAGAATTTTTTCAGGTTTTTAAAAACTTTTCAGTGATAAGAATTACTAAAAACATCGCCAAGACCCCAGGAATCGAAATTGGAAATATAGCGAATTTTGAAAATTCTGATTTTGGTTTTTATTTTGATTTTTACATATTTATAACTTGCGGTTGAACATTTTTTAAGCTATATTTGGGCTTTTTTAGCATAGAAATATACTAGAAAAAAAATTAAAAATTCCTGAACTGTTTATAATATTACCGAATTTGAAAATTTCCTAATAATAAAATTCGCGACAGAAAATAGCCAAATTATAAAATTCCGAACTTAAACAATTAAAAGAATTGTTTTTTATCAATATTATTTATTTATTAAAAATACAACAATGATAATATCTTGATAAAAATAATTTTTTTCTAATGTTTAATATATTTTTTAAGTTATTGTTTAAATTTAAAATAACAATAATTGAAAAAATGTGTTAATGCAAGTTGTTTTTTTAAATGTACATAGTAGTTATTGTATTTAATAAATATGAATTATTAAAAAACAATTTTTTCAATTATTTAAATTCAGAAATTTTCCCAGTTTCGGATATTTTAGAATTCGGCTATTTGCTGTCCGAAATTTTATTGTTCGGAAATTTTAAAATTCGAATAATAAAGTTTCGGCACAATTTATAATATTAGCGAATTTGAAAATTGCCGAATAATAAAATTTCCAACAGAAAATACCCGAAATCTAAAATATCTGACACTGGAAAAATTTCTGAATTTAAATATGTAATTTAAAAAATTGTTTTATAATCGGGACGACTGAAAAATCCCGAAAAATAAAATTCCCGACACTGTGAAATTCCCGAATAATAAAATTCCGGACAGAAAATTACCGAATTATAAAATATCCAATTTAGAAAATTCCTGATTTATTAAAAATACAAGAATCAAATATATAAAAATATATATTTTTAAAGGCTTAAAGTTTCTAAAATTATTGTTTGAATTTAAAATAGCAATAATTGAAAAAAATATATATTTCCGGATGACAATTTTGTCAATTATAGCTATTTTAAATTCTAACAATAATTTTAGAAACTTTAAACATTAAAAACATATTTTTTAAATATTTGATTATTATATTTTTAATAAATAAATAAAAATTCTAAAAAAATGTTTAATGGTTTTAATTCGGAAATTTTCTAGTTTAGATATCTTATAATTCGGCAATTTTCTGTCGGGAATTTTATTATTCGGGAATTTTCAAATTCTGTAATATTATAAACTGTGCGGGAATTTTCCAATTCGGGAATTTCATTATTTGGACATTTTACAGTGTCGGGAATTTTATTTTTCGTTATTTTTCAGTCGTCCCTAATCAATATGATTTATTTATTAAAAATACAATAACGAAATATTTTGATCAACGAATTTTTTTCAATGTTTAATGCTAATTTTATCATTATTTAAAAAATTTTAAATAATAATTGAAGGAAAGGTTTCTTATTGCAAGTTTTTCTTAAATATGCATAATATTTAAAAAAATTACTGTTCTTGTAATAAAAATCTTGTTCTTGTATTGTTCTTTTTCATTGAAAAATATTTTCTTTTAATTATTGCTTTTTTACATTCAAACAATAATTTAAAAAAATATATTGAACATAAAAAAAATATCCATCAAAATATTTCATTATTGTATTCTAAATAAATAAATGTGATTTATACTTGGAAAATTCCCGAATAATAACATTGTCGACAGTTTATAATATTACTGAATTTGAAAATGTCCGAATAATAAAATTCCTAACAGAAAATTGCCGAATTATAAAATATCCGAACTAGAAAATTTCTGAATTAAAAAATTCCAGAATTTAAACAATTTAAAAAATTGTTCTTTAATAAATATTATTTATTTATTAAAAATACAATAATCAAATATTTTTATCAAAGAAACATTTTTTTTAATATTTAAGGTTTTTTAAAATTATTATTTGAACTTAAAATAATAATCATTGAAAAAAATATATTTCTGGTTGAAAAATTTGGTTTGAAAATTTGCACAGTATTTTTTTTAAATTACAAAAAAACGTTCTCAAAAATCGTATTTTTCATATTAAAACAAAATTAAAACGAAATTTTGAGATAAATCAGTGCTACATTGAATTCTGCAAAGTTTGTTTGGAAAATTTTGTTAGGTTCGGAAAAAATTTAGGGAAAAATTGTTTTTTCATTTGAGGCGCACGTGTTTTTAAATTTATTGTTAATACAACTTTTATAGAATTATTGTTATTTTATATTCAAACAATAATTCAAGAAAACTTTTAACAGTACCAAAAAATTTATTTGACAATTATATTTTATTATTGTATTTTTAACAAATAAATAATATTTATTTTAAAAAACACATTTTTTATGTTTATATCTTGTAAATTTTATTATTCGGGATTTTTATATTTCGGCAATTTCATAATTTTTCGAATAATTTCATTTTCAGGAGTTTTACAGTGTCGGGAATATTATTTTTGGGGATTTTGCAGTCGGCCCCATTAAATAGGAGTTATCTCTTAGAAAATGATTGATTGAAATCCGCGAAAAAGTTAGGAAGAATTTTTTGACGTCCATGAACATAAAAGAAAATTGAAAAAAAAGAAAATTTAAAAGCTCTGCAAACAAGAAATTGTTCTAACATTATTTTTAAGCGCCGTTAACCAAGCTGTAGGTATACCGATTCCAAATTAATATTTTTGTAGGATTCCAGAATTTTTCATTTCCGACCCACTCCGATAAATAATTAGGAATTATATTATATAGAATCGAGGAATTAATTAATTAATTAATTTTTTTCAATTAGCGCATTCACAAAGGGCGAGTAAAATTGTGGTAGCTCTTTACAACTACACAGCAAGAGAAAGCACAGATGTGAGTTTTGTCAAGGGTGACCGGATGGAGGTTCTGGACGACACTGAACCTGATTGGTGGAAGGTTTTGCACCTTACGACTCTCCAGGAGGGCCTCATCCCCTGGAATTTCGTCGCAGTTGAACGTTCAGTCGAAAGCGAAGAGTAAGATATTCATTTTTTCAAATTATTTTTTTGTTTTCACAAATATGAGCTTTTTAAGGGGAGAAAGAAAATTCAATTAGGGGTTATCCACAATAGAGTGGTCCAAAAAAATTATTTTTCTGGTTTTTTAAAGTCTCACCCCCTCATTTTGTGTTTTTTGGTGAAAAAAAATTTTCCTAATTTTTTGAGATTTTTAAAAAAATGTTTAGGGGTACCCCAAAAAGTACCCCAAAATGTTAAAAATTCAATAAGTCCTTGAATTTAAAAAAAAATCGTAAAAACTTCACTGCGATGATGTGAAACTACCATGTGAGCAGTACAAAGCCTGGAAATTTATTAAAAAATGTAATTTACCCCCCACTTTGCCAAAACTCACCCCTTAAGACACTAAAAAGTAATTTTGAAGTGTCTTTTCTTAATTTTATGAAAGTAAAATGAAAATTTAAGTGGCAAATTATATAAAAAAAATTATTATACAAATATGAAAAATAGTGCCCTTAAAATAAACATTTTACCCCTTTTCACTCTTATTAATCCATGAAAAATTACATTTTCTTTCTTTAAAACTGATTATTAAAAATATTTGATATACATTTCTTTATATTGAAAGAAAAAGTTTTAAAGAAAGAAACTGTAATTTTTTATGGATTATTAAGGGTTTCATTTTAAGGGCACTATTTTTCATAATTGTATACTATTTTTTATATAATTTGCCACTTAAATTTTCATTTTACTTTAATCAAATTCAGAAAAGACACTTAAAAATTCCTTTTTTTCTTTTAGTGACTTACTGAATTTTTAACACTTTGGGGTACTTTAAACGCCGTGCCCTACCTCTAAATTTTTTTTTTAAATCTCAAAAAATTAGCAAAATTTTTTTTGACAAAAAGACACAAAATTTAAAAGAGACTTTAAAAAATCAGGAATCTTACCTAAATTTTATAAACTTAGTGAGCGAAGATATAAATTCAGTTTATTAAATGAATGTGGAGCTAGAAGTGGAGGATTTTAACTGAACCTTTTGAAAGTATTGAAAATGGACTTAAATGTTTTTTTTTTAATATTATTTTTTAGTCTATAAATAATCAAGATTCCTCTTTATATATCGTAGGCTTTGAAGTCTTTTCCCTATTCCTAGTCTACGGTTATATTTTTGGTTTAGAATTCATCTTTTGTGGTTACAGATTTTATTGTTTGGTTGCAAATTTTATTATTTGATTGAAAATTTGATTATTTTGTTGAAAATTAAATAATTTGGTTAGAAAGTCTTCTCTTTTTTGTCGAAAATTCAACTACTTTGTTGAAAATTCGTCTTTTTTGTTGAAATTTCAACTATTTTGGTAGAAAAATCAATCATTTGGTTGAAAATAATTGTTCTTGTTGAAAATTCATAATTATGATTTAAAAATTCCACTATTTGGATGAAAACATTTCTTTTGTTAAAAAGTCGTCTTTTACGGTAGAAAATTAATTTTCTTGGTTGAAAATTCATCTTTTTAGTTGAAAATTCATTTATTTGGTAGAAAATTTAACTAAGTTGTTTAAAGTCCGTTTTTTTGTGGGTTGAAAACCATTTTTTACTGAAAATTTAAATACTGCATTTTTTGTTTCAAATTAATCTTTTTCAGATAAAAATTAAACTATTTGATTGAAAATTTATTAGGTTTGATGAAAATTCGACTTTTTTGGTACAAAATTAATCTTTTTTGTTTGTTCGAAAATAACTGTCCTTGTTGAAAATTATAATTATGGTTTAAAAATTCCACTATTCGAATGAAAACTTATATATTTTGTTAAAAAATCGTCTTTTACGGTAGAAAATTAATCTTTTTGGTTGAAAATTCATCTTTTTAGTTACAAATTCATTTCTTTGGTTGAAAATTTACCTAATTTCCTTTTTTTTGTCGAAAACCATTTTTTACTGCAAATTTAAATGCGGGATTTTTTGTTTAAAATTAATCTTTTTCAGATGAAAATTAAACTATTTGATTGTAAATTTATTTGGTTTGATGAAAATTCGACTGTTTTAGTACAAAATTAATCTTTTTGGTTGAAAATTCATATCTTTGATTTAAAAATTCAACTATTTTGGTAGAAAATTCAACCATTTGGTTGAAAATACCTTTCCTATTTTGAAATTCATAATTTGAGGTTAAAAATGCAACTATTTGGATGAAAATTCATATCTTTTGTTAAAAAATCGTGTTTTATGGTAGGAAATTAATCATCTTGGTTGAAAATTCATCTTTTTGGTTGAAAATTCATTTCTTTGGTTAAAAATTTAACTAATTTGTTAAAAATTCGTCTTTTTGTTGAAAATTAAACTGTTTTGTTGGAAAATTATAATTATGGTTTAAAAATTCCACTATTCGGATGAAAAATTATATATTTTGTTAAAAAATCGTCTTTTACGGTAGAAAATTAATGGTTTAAAATTAATCTTTTTCAGATGAAAATTAAACTATTTGATTGTAAATTTATTTGGTTTGATGAAAATTCGACTGTTTTAGTACAAAATTAATCTTTTTGGTTGAAAAGTCATATATTTGCTTTAAAATTCAACTACTTTGGTAGATAATAAACTATTTGGTTGAAAATAATTTTTCCTATTGAAAATTCATATTTTTGGGTTAAAAATTCAATTATTTGGATGGATATTCATATATTTTGTTAAAAAATCGTATTTTATTGTTGAAAATTAATCTTATTGTTTGAAATTCATCTTTTTGATTGAAAATTTATTTATTTAGTTTAAAATTCAACTATTATGGTAGAAAATTCAACTATGTCGTTTATAATAACTTTTCTTATTGAAAATTCATATTTTTGGGTTAAAAATTCAACTATTTGGATGGAAATTCATATATTTTGTTTAAAAAATCGTCTTTTATGGTTGAAAATTAATCTTCTTGGTTGAAAATTCATCCTTTTGGTTGAAAATTAATTTCTTTATTGAAAATTTAACTACTGCTTTTTTGTTTGAAATTGATTTATTTTTTAGTTGAAAAGTAAACTATTTTAGTGAAAATCCATCGTTTTCCCCCTGAAAATTCAACATTTTAGTTGAAAATTCATTTATGTGGTTGCAAATTTGACTATTTTGATGAAAAATCGTTTTTTTATTCAAAATTAATTTTTTTGACTGAAAATTTAATTATTTCATTGCTGGTCAAAAGTTGATCTTTTTCAATTCAAAATTCAACAATGAGGTTCAAAATTCAGGGATTTTGTTAAAATTTCGTCTTTTTGGTAAAAAATTAATTTTCTTGATTGAAAATTTATCATTTTGGATAAAAATTCAACTATTTTGTTGAAAATTCGTTGTTTTTTGCTTGAAAATTAATTTTTTAAACCGAAAATTCAACTATTCTGTTTTTTTAATTGATCTTTTTAAGTGGAAATTTCGACTATTTGGTTGAAAATTCTTGTATTTTGTTCAAAATTCATCTTTTTTGGTGGAAAATTAATCCTCTTGGTGGAAAAATTTTTTTTTGATAAAAATTTAACTATTAGGTTGCTGCAGATGAAATGGCCGTTTTTTATTTTAGATATATTGTGTTACTGGTTGAAAATTAATCTTTTTTTATTGAGGATTCTACTATTTTATTGAAATTTTTTTTGATTTAATATAAAAAAATTTTGGAATGAAATATCAACTATAATAAAATCAAAAACGGCCATTTAATCTGTAGCAACCTAATATTTTGTTCACGATTCGTTGTTTTTGGCTGAAAATTAATTTTTTCAACTGAAAATTTAAGTATTCCTATTTTGTCAGAAAATTGATTTTTCTGAGTTGAAAATTCGATTATTTGGTTGAAAATTGATATATTTTTTGGTAGAAAATTAATCTTCTTGGTTAAAAATTCATCAATCTTGTCGAAAATGCTATACTTCTACTTGAACTATGAGCCTTTTTTGACACTTAAAAAAAAAGATTTCCAGGGATTACAAAGATTAAAAAATTTTTAAAACGTTTAAAGGGATTTCTGAAAATTTTGAAAATTTCAAAGATTTAATCTGATTTCAGGGATTTGAAAGGATTTTATATTATTGCAAAGCTTTTAAGGTATTTTAAATGATTTCCTATTTTTAAAAACTGTATGATTTTAGAAGACGATTCGGAATCAGTACAAAATTTAAGGATTTCTCAATTTTAACGTTAAAAAATAAACTGTTTCAATTTAAAAGTCTTAGTAGTTAAACAGATGTAAACGCCCGATTGAAACTTTATAAACTATTTTCATTTTAAAAATAACTTCAATATAATATATCCATATAATTAAAAGTTTTTATTAAATTTCAAATATTGTTTTAATCTACAGTTTGAATATTTAAAATTTGAACTTTTTAAATTCAAAAAAAGAACAATTGCTTAATATTTAGAAATATTTGACTGTTGATTTAAAATCAGTAATTATAAATCAAATATTCAAAACTAAACAAAAAAAGTAAACTTGAACGTTACAATTTTAATTGTTCTTTTTAAAGAATTTTAATTTTTTAGTAAAATTGTTAAATTTTGATTTGTAAATAAATATTGAACGCCTATTATTCCTAGGAAAAATTCGAGTAAGTTGAAGAGATATTTAGAAGTTTTGAAAAGATTAAAAATTAATTAAAAATTTGATATGATTTGAAATAATTTAAACGAAGTGTCTACGTATAATAGCCCACAGGCTAATTTAAAACAAAATGTAGATTTTTGCAGATTTCCAACGAAAAATGTAAAAGCTTTTTAAGAATTGTGAAAGGCTTCAAAAGATTTAAAAAAATTTTCTTAAGAATCCTAGGAAAGTTGAAAATGATTCGTATCCTTTTCAAAGAAGTCTAGAAGTTCTGAAAAAATTTCATACATGATTTAGAATTTGAAAAAATGTAAAATAGCATGTAGAGTTTTTGAGATTTTGAAATAAAAGTTTGAAGCTTTTTAAGGATTTTTAAACTATTTAAAATAAAAATAATTTTACTTCTAATTTAAGAAGTGTTCAGTTTATAAAAAAATGTAATCGTTCAATTTTTAATGTTTCCTGCTTAAAATTGCTTAAAATTATTTGCTGCTCAGTTTTTATTACTTCAAAACCAGGAAATGACCAGGAATTTTTGTCTTTGATTAAAACGGCCACCCTCCTATTTTTCTACTATTTTTCCAAATTTATGCAACTATTGACGCTATTTTTAATTTCTCAAACGAGCCCGAAGCCTGGTTTGGGAATGTTTTTATTTTTCATGTCTTTTTTTTTATGTTTTATACATATTATACATATATTTTTACAAAAACAGTCTAGAGTGAAATAAGCATACTTTTTTTAAATTACAGAGTTGCTACAGGTCAGGTAATTCCAGAAAGTTTTGGTACAAAATTAAAATCCTGTTTGTGGTTGAAATATAATCACGTTTTTCGTTGAGAATTCATATTTTTTTGTAGAAAATTCAGGTACTTACTTGAAAGTGGAACTACTTTGTTAAAAATTCATTTATTTGGTTGATGATTCATCATTTTAGTTGAAAAACCTTTCTTTTGTTCAAAATTTAATTATTTTGTTGAAAATTATGTTTTCTAGCTGAAAATTAATTGTTTTAACTGAAAACTTAACTCGTACATGTTTGCTTCAAAATTTATTTTCTTAAGTTGAAAATTCAAATATTTGGTTTAAAATTCCTTTATTTTATTGAAAATTCGACTTTTGTGGGAGAATATTTAAACTTCTTGGTGGCTAATTCATCTTTCTGGTTGGCAATTCCTTTAAAATTTCAAATATTTAGTTGAAAATTCATGTACTTTTTCATCTTATTGGTTCAAAATTTGAAAATTGATTTTCTTGGTTGAAAATGAGTTTTTTCTCATTTAGAATTAATTTTTTTAACTGGAAATGTGACTGTTCCATTTTTTATCGAAAATTTATGTTTTTTTTATAGAAATTTAATCTTCTTGGTTGAAAATCATACTATTTCGTTGAAAACTTACTTTAATTTTATTGAAGATTCTTTCTTTTTTTTACTGAAAATTTAACTATTCTATTTTTAGTTGAAAATTTATCTGTTTTCGGTGAAAAAACTATTTGTTGAAAATCCGTCTTTTTTGGTAAAAGAGTACTCTCATTAGTTGAAATTTCATCTTTTTGGTTAAAAATTCTTTTCTTTGGTTGAAAATTCACTTTAAATATTCCATTTTTTATGGAAAATTTACGTTTTGTGATAGAAATGTAATATTTTTCGTTCAAAAATTATCTGTTGAGTAGAAAATTGAACTATTCTATTTTTTGTTAAGAATTCATTTACTTCATTGAAAAAAACTGTTTAGTTGAAAATTCTTTTTGTTTGTTGATAGAAATTCATCTTTTGGATTGAAAAATCCACCATTTGGACAAAATTTCATATTTTTGGTTGAAAATTCATCATTTTGATTAAAAATTACATTCTCTGGTTGAAAATTCGTTTCTTTTTAGTTGAAAATTAATTTTTTTAACTGACGATATAACTATTTCATTTTTGCTTAAAAATTTATATTTTTAGTTGAAAATTAATTAATTTTGCTAAAAACTCGTTTTTTTTTAATTTACTTTTTTCTAACTGCAAATTGAAATATTATATTTTTGGTTTGTAAGCTTATCTTTTTTAGTTTAAAATTGAATTATTTTGTTGAGAATTCATTTTTTGTTGTTGAAAATTGTGTTTTTTTAGATGAAAATTCATGTACTTTGTTGAAAATGAGTCTTTTTTGGTAGAAAATTAATCTTTTGGGTGGAAAATGCAACTTGAAAAAACTGATTAATGCGAATAATATAATATAATAATTTAAACAATGTAATTGCAAGTTATCAATTTTGTATTTAATCCTTGAATTTTTGAATTTCAGTTGGTTCTTCGAGAATGTCTCCAGAAAGGAAGCTGGAAAGTTGCTTCTGGTTGACGAAAACCCTCGTGGTACTTACCTAGTCAGACCCAGTGAACACAATCCTAGGGGTTATAGTTTATCAGTAAAAGATTGGGAAGAAGGAAGAGGTCATCATGTCAAACATTACAAAATCAAACCCTTGGACAATGGAGGCTTCTTCATCGCCACCAATCAGACATTCCCCACGTTACCTGCCCTTGTTATGGCTTATAGCAGTAAGTATTTAATCATCAGGGTATCGAGCGACCTTGAAACCCTTGAAAACCTGAAAATCTCCTTGAATTTTTCACGAGAACTTTGAATTAAATTTTTTTTTCTTTTAAAACAGTTACAGGCCTCACAGACTGGTCCCTATATCCCCTATTGTACCCTATATCCAGTTAAGGTACCTAAAGTACCCTATTTTCAAGATTTGGTCCCTATCGTTCCCTATGTCACTATTCTTTCAATAAATTAACTCGTGGGTTAATCAATATTCAATTCAGGACATATTTTTGAAGTGTATTGAATTCTTTTGAAATATGTCAGGGTATTTTTAAAGATTCCGATAATTTTTTAGTAGATGTCAAGAATTTGAAAGGATTTTTAAGATTTCAAACTATTTTCTAAACTTCTAAGGCATTTTGAAGAGCTTTTATTTTTAAATATTTTAGGGAATTTTAAAAGATTAGAACATTGCGCACTAATTACCCTTTATTTAGAATAAAATCTACTAAGTGGAACTACTTTGTTACAATTGAACGATTTTGTAACATTTTTAAAATTATTTTTGAACTGAAAATTTAACTATTCTATGTTTGGTTAAAAGTTTATTTTCGGCAATTAAAAATTCAACTATTTGGTTGAAAATTCATGTATTTTATTACAAATTAATCTTTTTTGGTAGAAAATTAATCTTTATGGTTCAATTTTGGTTTACTTCGTTTTTTTTATTTAAAAAAAAAAAATTTTCAACTGAAAATTTAACTATATCATGTTTGTTTGAACATTAATCTTCTTCAGTTGAAAATTCAACTATTTGTCTAAAAACTTCTGTATTTTGTTGAAGCTTTGTCTTTTGTGGTAGAATATTAATCTTCTTGGTGACTAATTCACCTTTTTGGTTGGAAATTCAACTATTAGGTTAAAATTTTCATTAAAAATTAAAATATTCCCTTGAAAATTCATGTATTTTGCTAAAAATTATTCTTTTTTGCCAGAAAATTAGTTTTTTATTGAAAATTAATTTTTTAAACTAAAAATTGAACTAAATTTTTTGTCGAATTTTTTTTTGTTGATAGACATTTAATCTTTTTGACAGAAAATTCATTTGTTTGGTTGAAAATTGAACTATTTCGTTAAAAATTTAATTTATTTGCTTAAAAAGTTATTTCTCTAACTGAAAATTAAATTATTCTATTTTTTGTTGAAAAATGATCTTTTTACATTCTCATCTAGAGAAGGTATTAGATTTGT
>CAKNYM010043836.1:0-23780 GCA_932195095.1 Andricus curvator | reverse complement strand
TTTCTCTCAATAGAATTCGTTTTACTCGGCTGCATCTGAAGGTTTCCTGATGTATCTCTTGACCAGTTTCTCTAACGTTTTAAGAAATAAGGACGTTAAACTGATTAACCGAAAATCTTCATCAGCAGTGTAGCCCTCATCCCCAGGTTTGCGAATGAAGGCCACTCTGCCGTTCTTTCATGCCGATGGAACATGTTTAAGGGCAAAGCTTGCCGTAATACTTTCATTAGTAGAGGTACGACAAAACCCATGTCCTTTTGTAATAGAATTGAGTAGGCCTCATCCGCCCTCGGTGATTTGAAGGGACAGAAAGACCCAACGACTCAATCCTGGTCACAGCCTTCCTCAACTCGGTCGGTTTGAGTTCACTGAAAATCCGGGAAGTGAAATTTCACCAGGCGATTTAACGTTTCTTCTCCATCTTTGGCGAACTGACCATTATCGAGCCACTTCCGGCTTATAGTTTTTTAGGTTTTTATTGTATTCATACTGAGCCATGGGTGTCCCAGACTGAAGAGACTTTTGAGTTATGTTTGCCCTGTTGTACAACGCTCTATTCTTCTTATGAACTTTCTCAAGGTGGGTATTCCACCACTCTGCTCCAATGCTAGATTCAATTGTACTTCTAAGGTAATTATTATCATATGATGTAATCAAAGCCCTTCGTGAAAAATCAGCGGCGTGCTCGATAGCGGTGTTCATGCGCGTGCTCATCTATCGTACCGTAGCTTGTGATGAATTTCACGAGCCTGCCTCTAAGTTCCTCTTTGTATGAGTCCAAAAGTGTGTTCCTGGGGTTTATGATTTTTAAAATCGCTCGTTTTCCTAGAGCTACCTGGAACAAGATATATTCGTGATCCGAGAGAGATTCCTCGTCAAAAACATTTTAGCCCATTATCTTGCTCCTCAGTTTTTTCGAACATAGAGTCAAATTAAGAACCTGACTCTTTGTTTTTAATCCGGAATGTTGGAGTGTCACCGCGATCAAGGATGGGCAGCTCAGTGCCCGCTACGTATTCAATTCAATCTCTTCCCCTGCCGTTAATGTTTTTGTTCCCACGACCTGTATGGTGGAAGTTTGCGACACACCCCAACAGCGAAGAAATCCTATTCTCATGTCAGTGTTGAATTCGAACTTCGACCTCTCCAGGAGATGGGAGCCCCTCAGCGTCGGCCGGGAAATAAATCGAGGCGATATACACGTCTAATCTTTATAGTCTATCTTTGATAACGGTGAGGTCCCTGGAGCATAATCTTAGGAACTAAGCATGTATCCACATCCTTGACGGCTAAGCATAACCATGGTGCTCTTTGGCGTGGACCCTTATATATGATGCCACAGCCTCTTCAGGCACTATTCCTTTCCCAGCATTACCAGGTTTCATAGATCAGGGCAATGCCTGTCTGCACCAGCGCCATTAGCTTGGTTATAACAGCTGAGCCGCCTTAGCTCTGTTGAAAGTTTATCTACGTCATCGAGATTCCCGTCTTAGGCATTGATAGGCTAATTGCGGGTATCTCCTTTCGTCCGTAGGCCTCATAATAAGAGTCGCTGCAGATGATTTTGCGTTACCTGAGACCCATTGTAAGGAGCCTTGGCTGCTGTTTGAGAGCCGCGCTATGCGGGCTCTCATTTCCTGAGCATCACCTGTCTGCCTCAACTGAGGGGGCATGCTGGTGAGTTCAAGAATTTGGTCACTCGAGGGGACTTCACTATTAGCCCTCTGAAAGATCGCTCCTTAGTTTAGGTCCTGTAGACTATGGTCCGTCAGTTCCCTAGAGCAACCATACCTCGGGATGCAGTCCTTCAGGTTCAACTTCCCCATGTCTCTAGTCCGATTAGACCCTTAAGCCATCCCACCAGCTGCAAGGTCATGTGATTTCTAGAGAGAGATCAGTCTTTTTAATTCTTGCAACATATTTTGCAGAATTTATATTAGTTTTTTCATGCAAAACCGGACTTTCCATAAAACGTAAAAGATTTTATTGTAAATTGTGACATGCAGGTAAGATATTTGTATTTAATATTTAAGACAACTTTAAGAAAAACTATCACACACTAAATTCGTTAAAACTGATGTTACAATTTGAAAAATTATATTTTACGGTTTATAAAATGCCAGTTTTTACATGGAAAAACTAACATAAATTCTACAGGCTATTTTTTAAGAAGTAGAAGGATGGATATTATTCTTTTGCAGATTTCATCAAATATTTTAGAAGGTTTCAAAGTAATTTTTAATTTAAATATTCCTAAGATTTCAGGGATTTTCAACAGATTACAAAGAATTTACATGAAAAAATAAGTAAATCACCATTTTTCCACTCAAAATATTTTCTTCACGTATAAACGATCTATATTATTTCATACAGTATTTGTATTACACTTGCTAATATATTTTACATGCAGGAAAGAATTAAACTGCTTGTGTAAATGGACTTATCTAAAAAATGAGTACTGATACAGAATATTATTTTCAATCATGTAAATGCTTGTTATATAATTTCATCCCTCGTTTTGGACGCGACAGAAGACAAGCAATTTGTTAAATCATTATATCAATTGTCAGAAGACAAAATTTCAAATTATCCACATCATCAGCCTTTTATTACATCCGATGAGAATTATTATATTCTCAATGATATTTAGGCAACACATAGGTTCTCTCGCATTCTATAAATTCTATAATATCTTTCTGTTTGCAATCTATCATGTATGGGGACGCCCATACAGATCCTAAAATAGAAAAGATATTAATTACTAACTAAAAAGTATTATTATAATTTCCCGAGTAAATATAAAGTAAATAGGGTAATTCCATTTTATTTCGACGTAGTCGGTTGCGACGTAATTAAAAAAAAAAGAAATATTGTTACTTTACCATAATAATAATCAATGCTTTCTGAATTTATTTGTCACGATAATTATTAAATTAATTCTTGCAAAAAAATGTAATATTTATGTGCCTTATAGAATAGACATGACTCGAGTTCTACCATTTAAAATGGAATAGGGTTGTTTCCAAAGTCACATATCACTTTTCCAATGAATGGATCTTATAGTTTATAAAATTATAATTTTAAAAACGCACATCAAATATTTTTTACTTATTGTTCACTATTTTTAGTTTAATGTTGAAATATGAATTTTCTATCACGATATCGATTTGAGGGCCCCTTTGACGTCAAAGGGGTCGGATTTTCCACCAATCACAGCTTATGTGTGAGTGATTCTCAAATATCTTTTTCTGTGTCGGTGTTTTGTTTCGGTTATCTGCACGTCGAAAATAGAAGTCGCAAAATATTGTTTAAAAAAAGTCAAAGGAGGGTTTCGTAAAAGCCAATAGCGAAAATTTACCGAAAATAGATATATTTATGGTATCGGAGTACACCAGAGACTCGCTATTTGAACACGAAATCGGACGCGTTATATGAATTCCTAGAATTGCTGGTCTCCACAGTTTCTCAGGGGGCAGGGCGAGAGACGGTTGCGACTCCGCCTCTGAAGGGACGCATGCACTATAACTACTCAGTCAAGTAGATTGCGCAATATTATGGAAACGGTTCAGGCGGCCCTGACTGTTTACGTTTCGCTGTACGCGTTATATGAACAAGGCCATTTTCAGGCAACCCCCGAGATTGTTCATCTATCGAGTCTCTGGTGTATTTCAAGAGTAATTGTGACTTCGTCAGTTCAGAAATACGAGGAGTGAAAATGAAACGGTTAGGTGGCCTAAGCACTTTATCATAAGTTTCTTTAGTTTCTATCCAAAGCCACATCGTCGCATTGATAATTATGAGAACCTCTGAGGCACGTGACACCCACGTGACACCAACTTCAATAAGTGTTTTCCCGCCTTCAATGTTTAAAAATGTTTTTCTGTTTAACCACTCAACGGAAAAAAATTAGAACGCACCTTGAGTTTAGATTAAAATTCTGTATTAAAAAATTATTTTATCTAAAATTGCGAAACAACCCTATTGAGTGAAATCAGAAGTTTTGAACAGTCTTTAAAGTTCCATTTAAGACGAGCGCCGTGTCTCCATATTTTGCAATTTCGAAATAGTGCCGATGATTGACATTTCCCATGTAACTTTACAAACTATGACTACAGATGAACAGTTTTATGAAACAAATGTAATATAGGAATTGAGTCACAACGATACAATAAGCCTCTCAATTAACCTACAAAATGTAATCATTAAATACAATTTTGATCAAATTATAAAATTTAAATCAAGGTATAATAAACAATGTGAAATGAAAATTTACATCATTTATACTTTTTAAAAATCAAGTTTAAGGAAGACCGTAATACTTCGAATTTTAGACACGCGTATCATTAATATTAGTTCACCTTGAGAATCTCAGATAATTTTATAACATCGTCAACAGAATTAAATGTATGTGTAAGCAAACTCTGTAATCCCCCAATATGATGTTCGGAAACGTTACCTTCGCAAAATACTTCCTGATAATAATTAAATCTCATGAAATTCCTTCAACATCCCTGGAAATTATTTAAAACATATGAAATCTCTTTACAGGATCCATTATAAAAGTAATGTACATGTTGTCATAAAAATTAATTTATTGATCCGATCGTTACAAATTTTTTAACTTCTTTTTAAAGAATAAGGAAAATAGCTATTTTTTCAAACCTTTATCCGGAGTTCTCCGCAAAGAGTACAAACTAAATCTGATTGTATTGCGGTTGAATCAGGAATATGTAAGTTAAAAATGAAATAGGAACGCTGTCCTTACTCATACGGACATTGAATGGATTTCATAATCAGAAAGTCTTTCGACTTAAAGTGGAAGCGGAATTTGGTCTCGACATGAATATTTTCATTTAAGGTGGTTTCCGAAAAAATCCATCTCTGGTAGAATTGTTTAAAGTCAAGCTAATATTTCAAGTAGAATGTTTTTTTATATGCTAAATAAATTTTAAATGTTTCTACCCCACTCATGTCGAGATAATTAATGTTAAAGATGACTACTTTAACACAGAATGCACGGGGAATGCACAGGCACTCACCATATTTTAATTTGTAGTAATAAAACGCTCTGGCAGATAAATTAAAAGAACGTGTCTACTTGTGCTGCTTCAAAATACCAATATGTCAGAGAAATAATAAAATCTCTTGACCATGTATTTTTCTAGATAATCGAATGGAAAACATTGAAATTTTAATTACTTTCAAACGCATAAACGACAAAGATTCGCGATCCGACAACACTGTCCCCTCTCTCCTGCTTTGCTTGTTGCAGGAACTCGATACACTCACACACACATACACACAGTTGTTAAGGGATGGTTAGTTTCAAATTGCGACGTTTCATGATCTACGAATCTGCCGCTGGCATGGTATTGGTGACTATACGTATACACACACACTACGAATTCTAAGCCAGGATCGCATTAAAATATCGAGTATGCGGGACCATGCATTTTTTTCAATACAGCATACAACGACAGGCGCCTCACGGTTAACGTCTTCGATAGTAAAACCAAATATATTATACTTATCCTCATTATAATTTTATAAGTCTGTTCAATTATTTCTCGAATTGCGTTAAAATGAAGAAATATAAACTTAATACTTCTTGAAATAGCAATGAACCATATTTGAAATTATATGGGATTTTTAGATTTCATGTGGGGATAACTCAGTTTAAAAAAAATTTGTCAACACTATTTGGTATCAACTTTTTATAAACTGAGTTTCAGTCGGTTCTTGGAAAATATTCAGGAAATTATTGCCACCCAATAATTATTTATTGTATATCCTCCCCCGAATCACTTTGTATTCTGCTCGAAAACTGCTAACAAAAATTCAAAATATGAATTTTATGTAAAATGCACGTTTTAAAGGGGCTTTTCTGATTTTTTTTGTCATTGATGATTATTATGCGATAAGTGACAAGTTCTGGAGTGTTTTTCAACTTATTATAAATCACGTGAAAAAGAAATTGTTCATAGAGGTGACGAAGAAACTGAAAATCTCAAAACGAAAACAAAGTATTTATTAAAGAACATATATTGTCCATCTGAATCATGAAAATGTAATATTTTCTTGGCTTAATGACATAGTAATACTATTTTCAGGATAGTTACTATTTTATAAATTTATGACACACTTGATGAATCTTAAGAGTAAAATGTTTTCTTTAGGACATTTTCTAATTGATTGATCAAATAACAATCACCCACTTCTGATTTTCCATAGGAAAATTGGAAAAAAATTTATTTTTTTAAACTCTTACAATAATAAATGTATAAACATGATGGCCGAATGGCCGCAATTTCTCGGTACGTGCAGAACCTCCCTTCGTCGTAATGAGAATTTTTGTCCAAATATCCTATGAAAATCCAGATGTAAATGAATTTTAATTGTTTACACGATTGAAAAATATAACAAATATTACCATATAACCCCCCCCCCCACCCTATTTGCCCAACACTCTTCACAAATATCCCACCTTTTACTCTCCTCGCCTGCATCCTTTCCGGCTGCTCACTTAAGGTAGAAGGCCATATTAAGAAACAGTGTTCCATGGCTCCACAGAGGTTTTCGATTTTTAAAATTGATTAGGACTGAATTAAGGTGAAATTTTTTTCACATATATCTGGCTTTATGCTTCTAGAATGATAACAAAACTTTTTTTTTATAAAAAGAGTTTAAAAAATTATGTAATTAATTAAAAATTGCAGCTACTTTGATGTCCGTATTATGAGACATGATGAAAAAGCTTTGTCCGTGTGTCTCATAGAGAATGGCCATATTATGAGACATAAGAAAGTAACAAATAAATTGCATAAATTAGGTAAACTTTATTTATATTCGTCGCAGATATGTACAAAAGAAAGTTTACAACGAAAAAAAGTTACATATAATTCCAAATAAATAATAATATAATTTATAATAGAACATGACTTGAATGATTCATGACTTGTTTCATTCTTGTTTTATCTTTCTCTGAATTTCATTCATTTTCTCTTGTAAAATTTTTTTTTCCTGGGCTAATTTCTTTTTTTCTTCTTGTACTTGTTTTTTTGTTCTCTTTTTCCAATTGTAATTGAAACCAAGCGTCAGAAGTTCCAGCTGCTGGTAATTTGGCTTTGCCGGAAGCTTCCACTTTAATCCTTTTTCTTTTTGGCAGGTAATTAGTTGGTAATGTGAAAGCATTTTGAAAACATTCATATTGAATTTCTTTTCCTATGGAAATAACATATGTTGAGATTATAGCATATAAAATCTATACAGAATTTTCTTACTTTTTTCTTTTTCACAAACCTTTAGGAACAGATGCATTGCAATTATCACTAGTTTGTCCAATTCCAGATAAGTTGGCGATAATACCGCAATTTTCTTTGCCTTTTTCAATTATGGGTGGGTCTAAATTAGCTAGCGTACTGCAATTTTCCTGCAAGTTTTCATTCAAAGATGCATCTACACTGTGAGGTTTAGGTTGATAGAAGTGGTTATCTGTAAAAATGTAAATAGTTAGTTTTAGATTTATATTTATTTTTTAGAAAAAATCTAATTAAGAGTATCTATACAAGTATACCTTTTTGAGTGCACACATCTGAAGTTATTTCTCCGACAAGATTCAATGTATCAACAACATACGTGATTTTTGCATTCATTATAGCATCAGATAAATCTTTATGATTTACAAGTTTAATTGGTATATTTTCTTGAGAAGTTATGTCTGATACATTAGTGATTTCAATCATAGGTTCTCCTAGAATTGCCTTTGCTGAAGTTTCAATTCTGTGGTGTGAAGGAATACTTTCTTGAATGGTGTTTTCACTTAATACGGTTGTTTCATAAACTACATTTTCTGTGTTACTATCTTCTGTAAATTCTGTTAATTCGCTGTCACAATCAACTGGAAAATTCAATTCGTTGCTTTGAGATAAACGGTCATGATCATTTAAGGTAGTATCACTTACTTTATTCGATTCATGATAATCAACTAGTTCGATGTTACCCTTGTTCGTAGGTTTTGTTCTCAACTTTTCTTCATATTAATATGTAAAAAAATTGTATAGTTAATAATAGATAAAAAATCTAATACAGTAATTTAAAATTGATTCCGTATTGTAAAAATTGATTATGTATTAAAAATCAAGTTATATGAATATATTCAAAAAATTAATCAAAATAGGTTAATTGTAACGAAGTAAAAACTAATAAAAATTTGTTTTAATGATCTTGGTAAACAATTCTTTATTATCAAAAAAAGATGTGTGTTTTGATTATAAAGAATTGTTCACCAAGATCATTGAAACGAATTTTTGTTACAATTAAGTGTGGACGACACAAACACATAGAAGTAACATAGTAAAACGAATTCTAACCAATTTTCGAAGGTTGCAATCTTAACCAATATTCAAACAAAGCTTTGTTTTCTAAACTTGTTGTCCATAAACCAGTTGTTGAATGATTTTGAAACTCTTGCAGTAAATGATCTGACATTTGTTTTATATTAGCTTCAAACTTCGTTAAATGTTGATCGCTGTTCTCACCATTTTCTTGTGATACAGGTTCTTTTGATTTTCTTTTACTCAGAATGTTATAATCTACTGCGTTGGGATCGAAAGGTACTAAACCGCATGCTCTAAAGCCATTTTTCATTATACTTTCTTCTGGAATAGACTCGAGTACTATTTTTAATACCAGACCAACATCTTCTTTTTTCAACTGTTTTTTGTTGTTTTCATTTTTCCATTTGGGCACTTTTTTTTCCAAGCCTGTTTGAAAGGGTGGAAAAAGGCAATATCAAGCGGCTGCATGATATGAGTTGAGTTCGGGTAAAGACCAATAAGTTCTATTTTCTTTTCCCTACAGAATTTTACCAAAGGCATAGTCAGATGAGATGAATGATTGTCTAAATAAATTATAACAGGAAACTCAATGTTTTCTTGAACCAGCCAAGGATAGAATATATTAGTTACATATTCATAAAATGTTTCAAGGGTCATCCACCCATTATCTGAAATTCCAATGCCCCAACCTTTTGAAATATTGGCCATTATGTTTTTTGGTAAGTTCTCTTTATATGGGAACATTAGCATTGGTGAGGCTCGAGTACCTGCTGCGCTGTACATAAATAAAACTGTGATACCTTCTTTGACATCGTCAGTTATTTTATATGCTGTCAAACTTCCTTTTTTCGTTAAAATTTTACTAGATTTTCGGCACAATGCAACATTCGTTCCATCACAGTTGAAAATACGACTAGAAGAGATATTTAACAAATTTTTGGAAATTAAATATCCTTCTTGTTCACTGAACCATTCTTGTAGATCTTCTCTTGTGACTTCTGCTCTTCTGTGACTTAAATGCTGTGGTGTTTTTACGGTTACCCTAGGGTGACGTCTTATAAAACCCTTGTACCAGTGTCTTCCTGGTCGATTATCAATAAAAGGATTATCTTTATTAGATGACGTAACATAATTTTCTACGGCGTTTAACAAGTCATCCTTGGTTACAGGAAAGCCAATCGCAGCCCTGTCAAGTATCCACCTTTCAATATTTCCTTCCTCATCAGAATTAAGCACTGGTTTTGGACCACTTTTTTTATCTTGAGTAATTGGATTATTCACTTTCCTTGCAAGCGTTGCTGGTGGGATACTATACGTTCTAGCAACGGTCCTGATGGAAAGTGATTTGCTTGCAGTGTAAGCTTGAATCGCTTTCTTCAAAGCTTCAGGAGTATCAATTTTCCTTTTAGATTTTTTTGCTTTCACATCCTTTTTAACAATTGCCACTTGAAACTTCTTTTTCACATTTGTTTTCCCTGCCTTTCTTCGTACAGCACCTTTTCTATTTTTTAACTTTTTTTCATCCAAATTCTTTTTTTTAGTTGCTGCCATTTTTAAGTAACAGATGAAACGTAATATCTACAATCATTTTTTTACAATTAGTGAGCTAGTCTTGTATAAAAAAAAAATATGTTTAGGTTAGGTTCTGATATTTTCAGTTGTCATATTTCAGACACTTACCTGAACATATATATTTGATGAAAATCAAAATCAACTACATATGTGTATTTCAATAACACTTGATAAACCACGATTTTTTATTAAAAAATGATAACAAACGTCACTTAAAACCTTTGTCTCATAAAACGGTGCAGGTGCGAACCATGTGTCCGTGGAGTTTGGAACAGTCCATTCCGTGTTTCATAAATACGGACTTTTCAAATACTGTCTGAGTACTAGAATTTTATCATAAGGTCAATGCTAAAGTTAGAAAAAATATTTCCATTCTCGCCAACACTGAGGAAAACATGCAATGGAATCAAAGGTGTGCACTTTCGCGCTCGTCCAAAAGCAAATCTTATTGATTCAAACGAACATATGTACTGTCGAATTCACAGCATCATTGTCAGGTCGAAATGAATCATTATTTTCTCATTGAATATTCATTTGAATCAATAGTATCTGCTTTTGGACGAGCGCGAAAGCGCGCATCTTTTGAATCAATAACATTTTTTATGAGTGTACACTGTACACGTACTCAATCAATCTTTACATATACTTTAAGACTTATTTTTTGTTCTATTATTCCTTATTTACCTATCAAATTTATAATTTATATAGGGGCGTGCAAAAAAACCTCACCCGCGCTGCTCGTTTTAGGTTTGCATTACTGTATATTTTACTAATTCAATTAGTAATTGAGTGTTTAACTAATCAAATAGTTATATTTTAGCCTCTGCAAATATTGACCAATTTTTTATTGATTTCGATTAAAAATCAATTAGCGAAATTTTCAAGTCGACGGTTTTTGTTATAAACTTGTAAAAGTGAAGTGCTGACTCAACGTATATCAGGTGCTGTTTAAAGAATCACTATATATAAGAACATGTAGATAAAAAATTATGCTCGTTTAGATTACCTACGTTTGTTTGATGAATCCTTTATGACAAAAAAGAAATCAAAAGTAATGGAAAAATGAATATGAGTCTTTAATTTACGTTTAATTAATATCATCTTCACGGGTATTATATTCAGCGCCCTTATAATTAGAAAAATGAATCTATTCCTTGTTGCAGTATTAAGCACACAATCCGAGGGGTCCAATTCCAGCTCCAGGCGGCCTCTTCCAGCCTGATCTTCTCTTCGTCCACCACTACAGGGTAAAATTCATTCAGAAACAAAGAAGAAACTACCCTGGAACAAATCAATAAACAAGTTAATAATTAAGATGATATCTGCAAAATAGAGTTCTGTGATGGGAATTTTCGATAATCTTTTGTAATAAACGAATGTCCAAAGTGCTCATAGTACTCGTAATGAGTTAGAAGCTAAAAGTAACAAGGGTAAAGATGATAGAAAATTCACAATGAAAATTTTGGATATTTTGGTCAGATGTAGAAAGTTTTAAAATTTAATTCTGAAAGTAATGATTCTCTAACTTCGGAAAGTTCAAAATGTAATAAGTTGAGAAAAAAAATATTGGATAAGATAAAGTTGTCGATTTTTCCGATGTAAACACTCAGAAGAATACACTTTTGTATCAATTTTTTTTATATAGGTAAAACAAATATTTTATTGAATCAAACAAATTTCATCTTTAATGTAAGGGTAAAAAAATGTTTGTTTTATTCCAAAAAAACATTTGACGATTCAACTTGAGCGGTCAGGTGCTGTCCAAATACTAAATTTGAAGATAAGCCAAGATAAAATAGGTTCCGTGTGCAAATAATTATAATTTTTTACTTTTATTCTAAAGCAGTAACTTGTGAACACCTTATGTTGGTGGAGGTGACATAGTTGATTTACAAGTATCACAATACTGCCTTTCATCATTGTATACATGTGAACCCGAGTAAAAATATTTCAACTTGAGTTAGACTTGAGTTCGACTCACGTTTATGGTTCAAATTCTCGATGCCGTGAGGGTGGAGGGGGGGGGGGGTACATGAAAAATCGATTCGAACTTGTTTAAGACAGAAATGTTATTGTGAGTTATTGTGAGAAAATTGTATTACTAATTTTTTATTGAGGCTTTTAGGGATTAGGGATTAGGTGTTACCATTTGCCCGGGTCAAAAATTACAAAAGTTCTCGTTTATAAATTTTACTGTTCACTATAATATGACTTCCATAAGCTAAGGACCCAACCGGCAGGGCCTGCCATTTCAAGGAAAAGGAGAGATTGGTTGGAACCACACAGTTGACATAAATCTTCTACTTTTCTAATAAATTATTTACAAAAAAAAATCGGAAGCTGTCGGTCTCAACAATTACAGGCATATAAAATTTTCATAAAAAAATTAAACTTGTAATTTCTTACAAGTAGGTAGTGAAAGCAAAGGACATAATTATTGTAGGTAAACAAACGTATTAATAAAAAAAAATCCGTGAATATAATTAACATGAACATTCTGCAAAATTTAGAGCGGATTAGTTTTGACTTTCGGAGGCCTTGGGCGCCTTTTGGGATAATGTTTCCCCCGCCTTGAGTTGGACTTCAAGACATTAAATAAAGTCTCGCTGGCGGCCAGGGGGACGAATCAGAAAACTTCTTGAGCATTTCTTGGCTCTGTGTTAGTTGGGGGCTAATCGCAGACTTAGCCAAATCGAATTAGAAATCTGAAATTCTTTGCTAAAAGTATAAGTACTTTTTCACTAATGTTGAGTGGTTTACTTTTCTCCAATTGTAATTGAATTATTATTGCACGAGTTATTAGTGAAATTAAACTAATTAATATTTTGTGAGAAGCATTTGATAAAAAATGATTTTAATTTTGATTTGTTCCAAATTCAACAATTTTAAATGAAAAGCTTTAAAAATCGAATACTTTTATTTTTTTATTTTAGTACTATATATTTATGAGGTTTCTATATATAATAGCGTTGAGGTTCACACTTATTGACAGTTTAGTCAGGCCTTTTACGTATTTAAAATTGTTGCGTAATTGCGAACCTTTTTGAAGGTGAAACAAAAATATGCAAATAACTTTGACTTTGGCTCTACGTTTACATTGAGAACAACCTTGAATGTGACGTTCTGCAAAAAAGGGCTTACATTGTCGATTGTAGCTTAGGAAATGTTCACCTTTTTGTGAAAGAGGATAAAAAATATCTATTTTGAGTTTTCGATGGAAAATCGTACTTCAATTTATGCTCCATCTAGTGACATTATACATACTTACGTCTTGGAGGTGAGCGGAAGTGGGTACATTTTATGTTGAAAGAAAACATATGATACGAACGCTTATACCCCCATCGGGAACTCCATACCGACAAAATGGATAATTCTTTTTCGCATCGACAATTGAAAATTCATCAATTCCTCCTTGATTGTTATTCCAATTAGGTTAACCGGGCCTCCGACGCTCGGGCGAATATTCTGGTGTTTCTTCACATCATAACGAATCTTCTACGTCTAGATTTGCAACCTACGTGAAGGGTCAAGCCGGCAACAGGTACACCAATTTGCTTCTGTAATTATCAGTATAGCTTACGGTTTTAGGGTTACGGTATACAGTAAAAAACACATTACCTGTTAAAGCTGTTTTCTCTGTCTGAAAAGTGATGTTTTTTACTATATCATGTAAGTTTCAACACCTTTGTAAGCTTACATGGACTTATTTTGACACAAACATGAACTAAAAGTAGATTTTTATAAATTTATTTATGAAATATTTACTATCTGAGAAAGTGTAACCTTGAATTTTGGGTAGAATTCGTATTTCAGTTCTGATTGTATATCATTTATTTTCTTTGCACACAGAAAAAACAGAATGTAATCTTTACAGCGATTTCAGAGTAATCTTTACCTGAAAAAAATTAACTTCACGTGTTAAGATTCACCCACCACATAGGAAATGATTACCATGTCAACTCCATTGAATCTTGTTTTGTTTCGATGCGAAAAAATGCAACTTCATCTACTTGAAAATTACCCGTAATAAAAATTCACTTCGGTTTTTTCTGTGCATGTTCTGGATCAAATTTTTTGCATTATAAATTAGTTGAAGTTCATTTCGACTTAAAACTGCTGAAACTTATATGATATGACGAAATAATTGTTTTTCTTTCAGAAAAAACAGTTTTGACAGAAAATGTTTTTTTTACTGTATATGATGATAGTTCCATCTGAAACAAATTTTCTCGAGGAATAGTTCTTTTATTGTTCATTAATTGTTTTAAACTCCACAAAACAATCGTAAAACCACTTTTATCCACAAATTAAAATGCATTTTAAAAAATCAACCCCCTTGCGCTAGTTCACGACACTGGCGCCCCATGTATTTCAAAGGCCACATGCTGATGATATTTTGCTGCCTTTGGCACTTGAAAAATGGCCACTGCTTGCAGAAACATTAAAAAAGGATTGGCCTGATAACTTAGAAGTAAGTGTAAAATAAAATATTCAGGATATATCTAAATGCGAATTCTAAAGAAGAATGTATTTTAGTATTACAATTTCGTTCAAACTGCCATTAAGTGGAGGTCAAAAGAACCAAATTTGCTGCACAGAATTTATTGCCCAGGAGGAGATCATAATTGTGGCATTTTCGTGGTGATATCATCTGTAAGTATCTTAGGGTATATTAAAATGAGCAGTATTTTTTTTTTAATTTTTTTTGTAGTGTACAATTCTAAGCTTAATTTTTAGTTTGCAGTTTATCATGTGATACTTTTTGCACACGAGGGCTTCGAAGAACTTTTGCACAAGGCTGTAATAGAAACTAAAATCATTGAATGGACCGAAGGTGTAGGTTCTACGCCATTAGTTCTCGTATGATTTACACTCTTCACTCTATTCTTGAGACTTTAAAAAGGACAAGGGGGTTCGAAATAGAGTGGAGCTTACCCGGAAACACTGTCTTCAAGCCTAAAGAAGAATGTGCTGCAGTCGAAGTTCGGTAAGATCATTTCCAGTTTATGTAAGTTTCAGCATGATCGAACGTAAATTAGGCTGGACACCCAAAAACACGGCTCAGATGTCGCCACTTCTTTTGGCGACGCAAGGATCACGTTTTTAACACATGAGTCAGTAAGTCCCGAGACTGGCACACATATAGCGCTGCCAATGCCATGCCACTTTGTTTTTCGGTAGTACCAACCTTCAAAAGATACGTGTAAAAATTTCACGAGATTCAGTTCAGCCGTTGTCGAGATATTGAAGGTTAAGTGACGCTACATTTGTTTTTGTTCAATGGAAAAAAAAACGAGTTTCTTCTGTTAATCACTGTTTTTTAATGGGGAAAAATACCGTTCAAGCTCAGCAATGGCTTGAAAAGTGTTAACGGGAAAAGTGACCATCGAAAACAACCATTTGCCGATGGTATACAGATGTTCAAAGCGGTCGAAAAAACACTGAAGACGCGGAGCGTGCAGGTCGTCCAATTGAGGTGGCAACGCAAATGGGGCACCAACTTGGAAAAAATTTTGTCTCATACGCAATTTTCATGCACAATTTTGAACACGATGCCTTTTGGTATCTCTAGGATGTCAGCTACCTCTTGCAACTTCATTTTGCGATCGGACAAAATAATTTTCCGAATTTTTTTGATGTTTATGGGCGTTGCCACCTCAATCGGACGACCTGGGCGCTCCGCCTCTTTGGTGGTCGTTCGACCGCATTTAAAATCTGCACACTATCGGCAAATGGTTTTTTTCGATGGGCACTTTCCCCGGTAACACTTTTTAAGCCATTGCTGAGCTTGAACGGTATTTTTCCCCATTAAAAAACAGTGATTAACAGAAGAAACTCGTTTTTTTCCATTGTTTGAACAAAAACAAATGTAGCGTCACTTAACCTTCAATATCTCGACAACGAAGTGGCATGGCATTGGTGGCGCCATATGTGTGTCAGTCTCGGGACTTAATGCCCCATGTGTTATATAATTCTGTATTGTTTATGGTGATCAGGATGAGTAGCTTTTGGGAAAACTTAGCGCATACATAATAAATAAACTCCGCAACACTAGAGATCCTCAAGGTAGAGTTAAGACAGATCCGTACCTATGTTTGATTGGTCGTAGCTTACCAAAATACGATGGTTTCAAAAGGGCGCGTAATTGGGTTGACCAGTTTGATAAGAATTGTGTGAAAATATATACCAGTCGCGCCGACACATTCTCATCGTATTTAAAAATTATTAAGTACTCGTCGAAAAGTGGACTAGCACTGTTTAGCTTTCCTTGTTTCAAGTTTTGTGAAAAAAGTACTGTTTAGAAAAATGTTCATAAAAATGAAGAGTTTCATAAAATGAACTAAATTGCAGACTTGCTACCCCCTTTTCCCCTTTTTAAAGTAAGTTTTCTCTTTGTGTATTGGTAACTATATCGAAAAATTTGAAATGCGTTTGATTGAAAGTTCCTCATTTGAAAAATGTCTAGTACAATGTTCTGAACAACTAGCTAAATGTGTTTGTAAGGGGGAGAGGCATGTGTGTGAATGGAACACTTTTCTGTGTGAACACGATAACTTGAAAACTGTTGCACATAAATTGCTGAAATTTTGAAGCCTTATTTCGCCACTAATATCTCAAAACTGACAAAAGGTTTTCTAAAAATATGCTTTTTTCTAGCACTTAATGATGTTTTAAAAATAAGTTTCTCGTAGTAAAACTTTTTTATAAACATACTTAATAGTTGACGTCATTTATATGATTTCAAAAACATTTTTTATACAGAAAAACTTTTTACTAACATGATTTGCAGTTCAGGTAATAATAAGAAGGTCTCCTTGATTCGAGACGTTTTTAATTGAATAATTTATTATAATTATTAATAAATTAATCAAATATTCATAATGAGGTCGCAAAATGGTCATCGAGTAAGCGAGATCGAATTCACAGCTAGTTTCCCCTGTTTCCAAGAAACTTCTTCTGATTCACGTTATTTTGCTCAGTACTAACTGAATAGAATGAAAGCTAATAAGAATATGGAACAATTTTTGGTTCAAAATTCATTTTTGTATGGAAGCAACTCTACTATTATATTTTCATTTCAGAATTATTCTTTTTTAATAAAAACTGAATTATTTTTTTGAAAATTTAAAAATTCGGTGAACAGGCCATCCATTTTATTTGAAAAATCAACTGCTTTTGATTTAAAATAAAAATCTTTCTTGGTTGAAATATCAACTATTACATTTGTTGTTCAGAAATCATCTTTCTAGGTTGAAAATTATACTACTTGATTGAAATTTGAACTACATTATTAACATTCAATTTTCTTGGTGAAAGATTCATCATTTTAGTTGAAGATACATCTCTGATTGAAAATTTAATTATTTTGTTAAAAAGTCGTTTTTTTATAAAAAGTAATTTTTTAACTAAAAATTTTAATATTTCATTCTTCGTGGAAAGCTGATTTTTTTGTTTGAAAATTTAACATTCGGGTTGAAAATTCTTGTATTTTGTTAAAAATTCGTCTTTTTCGGAATAAAATTAATCTTGTTAGTAGAAATTTCGCCTTCCTTGGTTAATAATGTAACTAATTGGTTGAAAAATAATCTGTTTTGGTTACGGATGTAACAATTTTGTTAGAATATTATCTTCTTTGTTTGAATTGGACTGTTTTTGATTAAAAATTAAAATATTTTTGGGATGTAATATCGACGAAAATATTTTTTGTTTTAAGTTTATCTAATGTCTTTTTTCGTTGAAAATTGAACTAATTGGTTGAAAGTTAAACAACTTTGTTAAAAAAGTATTTTTCGTTTGAAGATTCATGTATTTGGTTGAAAATTTGTTGTTCTATGTTTAAAATTAATTTCTTCACGGAAAATTTAACTTTTCTATTTTTGATTAAAAATTGACAATTTTTAGTTTAAAGTGCAACTATTTGATTCAAAATTAAACCATAAATAAAAGTATGATCTATTTCTTCAATGATCCCTGATTCTCTTTTTTCATATCTAAACACAATTATTCTGTGTTTTCTTATTTAGAAAACTAATAATTTTTCTTTCTAAGTTTAAAAACAAAATATTTGAAGGCTTTAAATGTTATCTGACCATTTATCTGGATTTTTGTCTGTTGTCTTACGTAGCATCTGAACTTTTTTGTCTAAATGGACATCCGACGGAAAAGTATAAGGATTTGTTCAGAGAGACACAAACTGGAAAATTGCTGAATTTTAATAGTGTTCCTTTCAAATTTTTTCAGGGTGCCTGAGGAATGTTATTTGAAGGAAATTAGCCAATCGGACGTACCTCTGATTCATTGTTTGTGGGCTCGTCGAAACCAGGAAGATCCAGAAATGACAATGAATCTTCTCAGGCCAAGGTTGAGATTGAGTGGAGGACTTGGACTGTATTCAAAGGAGAATAACGAAATCCTCTCCTTGGTTATGCAAGGAGAATTTGGTGAAGGCGCTGTGGGCGGGACAATCGAAAAAGCCAGAAGGAAAGGCTACGCAAATGCACTGAGAAATGCATTAGATAAAGAATCAGCATACAATGGAATGGACGGGTTCGGATTCGTAGCTAAAGGAAATTTGGCTTCAGAAGCATTGATGAAATCCTTGAATCGGAAAGTACACCAACCATGCGTCATGATACAAATGAAAAAATCAAGAAATCGATTGTAAAATGGTAAGTTTAAATAAAGAAAATATAATGAAATATAATGCAATTTCTTACGATTATATCTGCACAGTGTCGTGTGGAGCTTTAAATGAGGTGCGTTCCAATAGCACCTCCACAACGGAATTTGAATATTTTCTTTATGCCATAATTTTAGCCTTTCTCTGGGCACAGATGCCGATTTTTGGGCTCTTTCAGTTATTTCAAGAAAAACCGACTTTTGGGTGCAGTTGCAGGCCTCCAGCACCTCCACTACATAAAATTTGAAATATTAAACAAATCAACAGCGCCACAATTTTGGGCTCTTTTTGGACTCTCCAGAAGTACTTTAGGCTCGCCAAAACACTCAAAAATTATTTCATCAAATCAACCCTGACCCTTAAAAAAACTTCAAACAAAAAGATATGGAATAAGTACGAGAAAACATATACCGTAGGCCTTAGCTAGTTTTGAGCTCACTAAAAATAACAAATATAAATCAAAAGTCAATGATTTTTCGGGGTTCACAAAACACTGTCGAATAATTTAACATTCAGCAACCCTTAAGAGCTAACCCTATCAAATTTAACGAACCACGTGTCTGCTTGCTTTCAACTAAAACCGCTGAACAAATTTCAAATAAAAAATAATTAACTCAGATAATTTTCAAGACTCCAGTTAATATATCTATTTCCACAGTAATATTCCGCAACCCCTAGAAACTGCCCCTATTACATTTAAAGAACCAAGTCTCAGCGGCCTTCAACTAAAACTGCCCAAAACCTTTCAATTTAAAAATAATGACCCTATAAAACTTTTTAAGACTCTAGTTGATATATTTATTCTTGCACTAATATTCCACGATCCCTAGGAAATACCACTATCACACTTAACGAACCAAGTCACAGCTGCCTTTATCTAAAACCGCCAAAAAAATTTCAAATTAAAAATAATCATCCCAGACAAATTTCCGATACTCTAGTTAATGTATATATCCCCACAGTAATATTAATCTATGGCGCATATGAGCCCAATTGAAACCCCATACAAAAGTTCCTTCATCACAGCGGATTAAAAACTTTGTATATTGTTCATCATCACTTGATCATCACTTTGTAAAGTGTTAAAACCATCGTATCGTGGACAGGTTTTAAAGTTTGCAAAAAAGTTTCGTGGCGGATGTGTGCGCATTTGAAGACGAATGACTCCATATCCGTCATTTCAAATTTCATATCACTGTCGAAGATTTAACACCTGCATCAAGCTCCCCCCCCCCCCCTAAGGCTATCTTTGTTAATTAGCTAGAGCAAAATTTTTCGTGGTGGCGCATTTGAGCGCATTTGAAGTTATGACAGATAGCTATGATGAATTTGAAAAAATATGATTATTTTAGAAAAATCGCGCCAGCCCCCCCCCCCGCCCCTTTTATAGGGGGGAAATGGGTGATCAATGGGGGGGAAAAAATTTTTTTGGTGGCGCATATGAGCGCATTTGCGGCGCATTTCAGTGGGCTATAAAAAACACGAAAATTGAAAGTGGGGGGGGGCTGTTGTAACTGACCTTAAAAGATTCTTTTCTAAAGTTAATTTTATAATTTTAATTCGTTTTTTTAAGACTCATTGTGCTTTCATATTTTGTGTTGTAGATCAAACAGTGCTCGAGATAATGGCACAAAACTGGAAAACTGCCTACAAAATAAGGCTTTTAGAAGAAAATTTGAATCAGGATGAATATTCAGCTCTTTTAAATCAAACATGGATCATTTTAGTCGTATTAATTATGACTACATTTTTGTAACTGATTTTCGCTTTTGATAGTACTAAGATATGGGTAAAAATATTCGCCTTTGTTTCGGCCTTTGGAATATTGATGTTACGTATCGTCCCCTAGAGTTATCCTACGCCATGTCCACTTTTTGAACTTTTAAAACTATTATTACTTTTAGTCTCGGTAAGGATTAAACTTTGTTTTTAATAAAATTTTCCCTGAAATACATTTCTTCAGCTGTTACAATTATTAATTAAAATGTGACGTTACTTAAAAGTTAGAATTATATCACACCATGTCCTTCTTTGCAATGCTATAAGTGAGAAAATGCCAACTTCGTAGTGCATATTTTGTATGGATAACCTAAGTTCAATTTGAGAAATAACAATTTTCAAAAATATATTCAACCTCAAAAGTAACTATGGGAATATTACTCAAAAGTTAATAATTTGCGAATAACTCATTTAATTCGAGGTATATAATACAACAGAATAATTGTAAATTATCATTCTGTTAAATTTTGAACTTAAGAATTTCATTATAAATAGCTCATTTATAAATATTTTTTGGGCATAGTGTACTATTCATCTCAGAAAAATAAATTTTTCGAATCTCATATTACGCCATGTGCAAAAACAATTTTCCATATCAGCTAAAATACATTCATAATAGTATTAAAATGTGTGCTAATATGTTCTTGATCATGCATTATTTTTAGGGCCATTCCGCTGGCCCCACCACCCACGCGAATTCAAATTTCTTTGGGCCAAATATTTAGTGCAGAATTTGTTCAAATTTGTTCAACCAAAATTAGAATTTGTGCAACACTGGAAGTATCTGATAACTCAAAAAAACACTGGTGGGGCCAGCGAAACGTTTCGCTGGCCCCGACATTATTCAAAATCAACTATATATGAGCGTATTATTTTCGCCTGAATTTCTTCACATTTGTGAAACCAACTTCAACCTCTAAAAACTACCCCCTGTGAGGCAAACATCATGGCGGGTCCAGCGGAATATTTCGACAGCTTCGACATTGTCCAATATCAACTGTATATGGGCTCATCATTTTTGTCTCAATTTGTGAAAATTTGTGCAAGAAACTTTAACCCTCAAAAACTTCCCTCTGTGAGGCAAACCTCTGTGCGGCCAGAAAATGTTATAAATGAAACTAATCACTTAGATCAACTTCAGAAAACTCTAAGGGGATTCTAAGGGTTACTGAATATTATTGTTGGATTTAAAACTTAACCTGGAGTTTTGTGAAGGAGACCTGAATGATTATTTTCACTCAAAAAACATCGAGACCCTTGGAATGTTTTCGTGAAAACAACTACGGATGGATTCTAAGGATTGCTGAATATTATTGTTGGATATAAAACATAACATGGAGTTTTGTGAAGGTGAACTGAGTGATTATTTTCGCTTACAACATTTTCTGTCTTTTTAACCTGCAGACCTTTGGAATGTTTTCGTTAAAACTACTAGGGGTGGATTCGAAGGGTTGTTGCATATTATTGTTGAATTTAAAACTTGACCTGGAGTTTTGTCAAGCTGACCTGAGTGATTATTTTCACTTCAAAAATTTTCGGGCTTTTTTACTCGCAGACCTTTGGAATGTTTTCATTAAAACACCTAGAGGTGGATTCTAAGGATTGCTGAATATTACCGTTCGATTCAAAACTTAACCTGGAGTTTTTTTAAGGTGACCTGAGTGATTATTTTCACTTAGCATTTTTTCTAGCTTTTTTACTGGCAGAGCTTTGGAATGTTTTCGTTCAGACAGCAAGGGGTGGATTCTAAGGGTTGTTGTATATTATTGTTGAATTTAAAACTTGACCTGGAGTTTTGTCAAGGTGACCTTAGTGATTATTTTTATTTATAATATTATTTGACTTTTTTACTTGGAAAATTTTTGGAATGTTTTCGTTAAAACAACTACGGGCGGATTCTAAGGGTTGTTGAATATTATTGTTGGATATAAAACTTAACCTAGAGTTTTGTGAAGGTGAACTGAGTGATTATTTTCGCTTACAAAATTTTTTGGCTTTTTTACCTGCAGACCTTTGGAATGTTTTCGTTAAAACTACTTGGGGTGGATTCTAAGGGTTTTTGAATATTATTGTTGGATTTAGCAATTAAATTGGAGTTTTTTCAAGGTTTTTCGAGAGTACATACAACATCCCATTTTTTTTTTTTTTTTGTATGGAATTTTTCTTGTATGGCAACGGCCATACCACGCTGGAAACACCAGTTCCCGTTAGATCACGAAGTTAAGCAGTGTTGGGCGCGGTTAGTACTTGGATGGGTGACCGTCTGATACTACTGCGTTGCTGTTGGCGGTGGTGGGTGTGGTGAGCCCACACTTGTAGTTATTTACTACAAGAAACTATCCACCTAGAAACACTACCCGAATCGGGTAGTGTCACGCTTACCCCTAGAGGCTCGCCGAAAGGGAAATAGCTTAATGGTATACCTACATACCCTTTTCAATGAGGCAAATTTTTCCTCTATTTCATTTATTTTTACCATTATATTCTACCCTCTCTTTCTGAGTATTCGCTTAAGAATAAAAAATAAGGTTATATGTTAAACATGCAAACATTCCGAATAAAAATGTGAATTCTAACTATTTTAAAAAGCTTTCTACCTCATAAACAATAAAAGGTAATATTAACTTTTTATTTACAAGTCCTCTCAAGCTTTACTGACAAATAGTTTAAATTCAATCTATTTTGAAGTGTGTTCCTCATATGTTGTCATGCAAATTTTAGGTACACAATTTCTTACTTTACGTCCTCTTGTGCTGTCAGTCATTTCTGACCGCGTTTCAAGGTTTCACACATAGTCAATAGTGGCTGAACAAGTCTACGCGAAACGCGTAATCAATCAAGTAAAATAGAAACGTTCACATAAACACAAGCAAGATAAGTTCAAAAAATCTATATTTTTAATTACTTTATAATTTTTTACATACTTCTCGAAATATATTACTACTA
Organism: Andricus curvator; assembly: GCA_932195095.1. Taxonomy (NCBI): domain Eukaryota; kingdom Metazoa; phylum Arthropoda; class Insecta; order Hymenoptera; family Cynipidae; genus Andricus; species Andricus curvator. Next base: position 467 of record CAKNYM010043836.1, on the reverse strand, counting down.
ATACGTTACTCTTAAGTGCCGATATGGAGGCATTTTTTGAATAAAATTGCTAACTGTCAAACACATTAATTATTGTAGTGAACTTTTGCTCTAAATCACAGAGTATATCTAAATCTATATACTGTATCAGTATATATAGACATAAATTCGCATCACCAGATCTCGAATCAATATTATATACGGCGGAAGTGAGAACGTGTTTAGTGACAGGTGGAGAGAGAATTTTACGGAATTTGTGTGGAAGGTGTGAGTGGAGTGTGAGGGTGGAAGCCGAGGAGGTGAGTAGGGTTGTGTGGGGTGAATTGGGGAGATAAAAAGTGAGTTTCAGCGTGGGTGGGAGGTGGTATCTAGCTGGATAGGGAAAGTGAGGTTAGGTTGGCAAGTAATCGGGGGAGTCCGTGGTCAGGAGTCCTGGGCTTGCGAGGGTTCAAGGGTGGTTCTCGAAAAGTTAGGGGATGCTAAGGGAG
>CAKNYM010043835.1:60819-72607 GCA_932195095.1 Andricus curvator | reverse complement strand
TATTCGGTTGCGGTTTTGAATCCTTGGGAATCGAACTGCTCGCGGGAACAATAATGACAACACTAAACCTAGTTGTAGTAAGTGCAGTTCAAAACAATCGAACGCGCAGGGCTCCCGACAATGAGTCGGACAACAAAGCCAACTACCCTAGAGTTGGGGGAGCTAATCAAGACGGGGTCAATGCGACTTACCGGCAGAATCTCATTACTTTTAAATGGTCGGATCGATTCAGAGACGACCTTCTGGAGTGCAATGATTACATTATGGCCCCTGAACGAAAAGGTAAAATGCCGCGACTGCATACTCTGTGGTGCGAGAATCACCCAGAGCTCTCGCATTTTGCTCATAACCGTCTGCGAAACCTTGCCGAGGAACTCCGGAAAAGGGGTTATATAAGCGGAGCGGCTACTCAACCGCAGCCAGAACAACCCGGCAACAGAAAAAGAGAGGCGACAGTGAGACCAACCGCGTGCAGGCATCCAATTGAGGAAGATCGATGCTTCAGGACCTGGAGAAACATTGACATTCAGGTCTTCCTCCAGCCCAAAAATCTGACTGAACTGGATGACGAGCTTCGTGGAGATTTTTCCGAAGAATCCGACCTCTGAACTATCAATTGTAGTGTGCATAATGCAAGGCAGTACGCGTTCCGCATTCAGTGTGTGATTAACTACATAACATCTGGCAGGACTTATACTGCCAAGGTTCGACAGTTCGCGCGCGAACTGGGGATCCGTTATCACACACTTAACAAGTCAAAGCTACTGACCATGAGGCAGCATATTGTTGACCCTCCAGTTACTATCGTCCACCCTCCTACACCAGAGGAGGTCGAGGCATTGTGGAGAGAAGTCTACGAAGTCCAGCATCGACTGAAAGAAAACTCGAAGAATATAAATAGCTTCAACGAGCTGTGCAGTGCCCTCATAGCACCTGAGAAGGAATGCCCATCTATCACTACCGAGGAGTTGAAAAACATATTAAGAGGCATGAGGAACTATTCCGCTGCGGGACCAGATGGTATCAAGACCTTCTGATGGAAGAAGTTTCCTTCAACCCACCAGCATCTGCCCCGCATTTTGACTTCATATCTAAAGTCGGAAGAGCCTATTCCGGAGTGGTTGGTGGAAGGACGCACAGTGCTCCTGCTGAAGACGGGCAACTCAGCTGACCCTAAGAATTACAGGCCAATAACTTGTCTAAACACACTGTATAAGATCTTCACAGCTATCCTAAATGATAGGATTGTTCGGACAATTGGACGATCAGCGATATCTATCGATGGCCTGGATTGATTACCAGCTTTAGCTTTGGATTAGCTTTGGATTCAACCTCCCATAGACTCATCATCTGTCTGTTGGAAAGCTCAAAGGTTCATCCACATATCGTGAGGTGCATAGAGAGATTAATGCCGCTTCGGAAAACCAGATTTACTATCTCATCTGGAAAACATCGTGTGATCGCTAACAGTGTCACTTGTGAGAGAGCTGTGTTTTAGGGCGACACCATGAGCCGTCTCTTCTTTTGCCTCACATTATTGCCACTATCTCTCGCACTTCGCCATTCTGAAAAGTACCGCTGCGGCAAACCTGGAAATCGAAAGCATAAGGTCATTCACATATTTTACATGGATGATCTTAAGATCTATGCTAAAAATCAAGAGAAACTACATCTAGCTCTAAACATTGGCAAAGAGTACGTTCAAGAGATTGGAATGCCGTTCGGGTTAGAGAAATGCGCTATACGACACCTTTGCGCTGGAGAGACCTATACATACCTGGGCGTGCCACAGAGCCGCGTTCAGGACGTGACATCTATAAAGGATACTCTCTGATGCAGATAAAAACGTCTCATCCGACGGATATGGTCTTCCGAACTGTCGGCAAGAAACAAAGTATCGGCGACAAACATTCTTGCCGTCCCAGTAGTACTTTATTCATTTGGAGTGATTCCATGGACGAAGGACGAGCTCAGATCTCTCGATATTGGGTCCCGAAAGGTTATGCATTTGAACCAAAGCATGCACCTTAAGTCTTCTGTACCGCGACTTCACATCTCACGCCGTCAAGGTGGTCGCGGAATACTGAATCTTGAATGCCTGCACAACAGGATTATTCTGGGTACAGCACGTATAGTCGCAAATGGACAAGACCCTCTTCTCAAAATGGTCAGGAAACACGAAGAAGTGGGCAAAGGGGTGTTTCTGTACAAAGCAGCGAAGGAGGCTGCTGAAACACTCGGCCTTGACTTTAATATCAGGGGTCAGCAAAATGCATCAAATCTTATCCATCATCGGACACGGAGGGTTTCATTTTGGCATGTCAAGAAGGTGTCATTTCCATTCAAGCATACCGCCGCCACATTTTCAGCCAAGACATTCCCGATGATAGCTGCAGAGCGTGTCATGCACACCCCGAGCATCTAGGACACATACTATCTAAATATCCAACTCATGCGGGAAGGACCTACATCCAAACGCACAATACAGCACTAAGAGTGCCTTATTACCATTTCTGTCACTCTTACGGCATTAGCTCAAATACCGCTCCGCTAAACGCTCCTAGGCCTGACATAGTTTTCCTTGACTTTGAGGAACGAACCATGTTCGTTATCGAATTTTCGGCACCAGCTGACAAAAACGTCATAGCCAAGGAGAAAGAAAAGAAAGAGAGATGTAAAGACCTTATAAGGGAGTTGCGATGGTTATACCCGAAATATTCTGTTAAGCTAATCGTCTTGATCGTCGGCGCTCTTGGAGGTGCCAAGGTTTCACTGGTAAATAGCCCGAAAAGCATCCATGCGTGGCAACAAAATGCTCAGACACTTGCGGGGAAAATGCAGGAGGCGGTCGTCCTTGGTTCGCTCCGTGTTCTCAGGGTGCACGAGACTTTTGCCGGATTATCATATTGAATTCGTCGCAGACTGTAACCACCTATCTCGCGGTCGTATGACGTGGTTACAGCAGAAAGTTTACCGCGATTTCCGTGGGATTTAGCTCCCGGCGAAATCCTGCGGCTGTCCTTATGACCAACTTTTAACTATATGTATGAATTTAGAGCTATTTATATACTAGTTTTTTTGCCGGAAACATAACTTCTTAACTTTTTTATATTTTAATTACTATCATGGTAATTATGCCATTTTGTTCTATACAGAAAATTCTATATTGGGATGCCATGCGACACTGGAATGTGTTTCGTTTTGAAAAAAAAAATTAAGATGAGTATTACCATCCTTTAAGTTTGGATTTTATGATGAAAATTGGATAAAAGGTCAAATTAAAGCCTACATTTTTGTTGAAATTGTGAACCTTACAGGAAATATTACTTACTTTACTGAGAGCAATTATTTCTGGTATTGAAAAAAGTGAAATTAAAAAAATACTTGTTTTACTATAATTATAAAATACAACATTGAAACACGCATTACTTCGGGAAATTTTTTTTGGCAACACGGAAAAATACGTAACGCCTAATTTCCTTTAAAGAACAACATATTTCGTTCCTGAGAGATTCTACAACTTCAAGTGTAGAACCTGCCAGATTCGAAATGGATTCATTCTACGCATTTACTGCTACTGTTATTTTAGATAAATCATTGCGTCGAAAATCCATTGAAACTTGTGAAGATTCGTCAGTCAAGGTTTCACATATAGGCTAATGATTTTTCTCTTCTAAAGACATACTGTGACGGGTTCAAGACAAGATTTTAGTTTTTAAAAAGGAGTCTCGCTGACACGTAGTCAGAGCGATGTTTCTTTATTTCGAATAGTAATTAGGTTTATTTAGAACTGACGCGCTGTGCCAAAGCGCTACAATATGTAGCCCTTCATGCTTATCTAAGAGCGTGGGCGTATGCCACTGGTACACCCCCATTGTTAGACAGAGTTTAGTCCCTAAACCCGTATAATAAAAGGTAACCTTTTTATTTTTCATTTGCACGGTTGTTTCTTCTACTGTAGGAATGTTAGTGTAAATAACAGTTGGCGAAGGAGTATTATTCACATTGCTCTTTACGCAAAATACACAGATCTTTTGAGGAATACATTTGGATATCAATTCCCAGAATCCGCATCTCGAGAATTTATATAGCGTAATTAATATTATACTTGCATATCCTAGGTATTTTAAACATACGAAAGCTTTCTCTGACCATGTTAAAAACCGATGATGATTCCCTATTTTACTTAACAAATTCTTTGTATCGTCTTAACTCAGTCTCATTTGTTTAAGTACATCGATGTTTACTTCTCTAGGTAGAGTAATTAAATGATCCTCTAATATATCTAGTGAATGTTTATCGTAAGGTACGTTATATGTATTATTGCTTATGAAAGATTTTGTATACCCTATGGTTCTTTCTATGTAAGTACAATTGTACATTATCTGTCAGAATTGTACAGCCTGGTCCTTGAACTAGCGTGTTTTCGGTTAACTTTACTGAGGTTAATGAGTTTTCGCATACAAGATCTAAGCTATGTCTACGTGTAGGTAGTATTATGTACCCTTTATGAGTTAAAATGTATCTTTCGCTATGCAATTTAAAAGTTGAAAAGATACACTTGGCTTCCTCTTGTGATTTCTTAATTATACTGGCGTCGCAATTCTGTGTGTCTATTAACCTATAATCTGGATGGTTTCGGTGAAAAATTTTGTAGTTGGCTAAGTCTTCACATTTGTTTAGTGTGTTTTTGTCAGTAGGCACGTATCCAGTTTTAGTTTGAAATATAAATTCATGTTCTGGGCAGAAGGCAAGGTGGGTGTTTTGTACTTTTTGTGGAATAGGGATTATGTGGTTGGTAATGTACTCTTCTTTTTCTAATATTGCTATTTTTATGACATATATGAGGGACTTCTTGACAATCGCTACGTTGACCTCGCTGATGTTGGTTATGTGCTGATAACTCTCGGGGTCGGCATCGAGGTGATACCTAGTTCTATGTGTTGTCTCGAATCGCCAAATGGTGTCTGATAACATTTGCGGAGTTATTATCTGACGGGGGCACAATTCCATCTTTCCCATTATTTATTGCTGTTATTAATGTATTAATGTCCTCTGTTAGTTCTTCTATAAAAATTTCACAAGTTAAAATATTTTTTGTCACAAATAAATTCCTCGTATTTTTGTTGATGCTTCTTCTGATTTGCTCGGCGTTACTAAGTTCCTTATTTAATTGTGTTTTTAGCTCACCGTAATTAATCGAAGAAGAGTTCAATGTATACCATTAAGCCATTTTCCCTTTCGGGGTAGGCGTGACACTACTCGATTCGGGTAGTGTTTCTAGGTTGATAACTTGTAGTAAATAACTACAAGTGTGGGCTCACCACACCCACGATGTGCCAACAGCACTCAGTTTTCTCGAATGGTCACGCATCCAAGTACTAACCGCGCCCAACGCTGCTTAACTTCAGTGATCTGACGAGAACTGGTTTTTTCAGCGTGGTATGGCTGTTGGCCATAATATTTTCAATATTATTTTTCAATAATTTTTCAATAATACTTGAAATATTTTTTTATGGCTCTGTAAGGCTTGAGCCATATTTTTATGGTGCTTGTATAATTGATCGAACTCTTCCTTCATATGTTGGAGGTCGTTATTACTTAAAGTCCCAAATAGTGTTTTAGCGATGTTCACAATGGCATTAATTAATGCTCTTATGTGTCGTTTGTTACCCATCATCTGGTTGAGTAGTTGGAGTTTGTTCTTGGCCCTCTCGTACCTTTCACCTGTTAATCTAACCTCTTCTTCCTCAGCACAGTTTGAGTTACACGCTCGAATCGCGAGTCTCATTATGTCGCGAACTATATTGAACCTTTGTTCTATACTGGTATCATTGATACTTATCATTAACTTCCATGTTTCATGGTAAAGGTGGGCTGTTCCTATTTCCTCGATAAATATATTTCCGTGAATTGGTATTAGGGTGTAATTTCCTGCCGTTGTCCAGATTTGCATCAGAATTGTCAATAAGGCCAAGATCTTCATTCTATAAAAAATAGGGCATGATCTGGTTCGCGTGGATTCTCGTTCTTTCGCTGTTGAACAATATTATATAATTATTGTTGTCTAGTCTCTCTATTATAGTTGCGGGTCCTTTCCAACTTGCAGAGAGTTTATTGGTCGCATTATGGTTGATAAACTTAATCAGGTATTTAGTCAATTGCTCTGGTAAACTGAGTATGTATTCATTCCCATTTTTCGTGATAGGAAGAGGCCCAAAAATATCCATCGCCACTTTATCATTAGGGTTAGCAGGTGTCTCTTGATTCGCGTGGTCTTCTGAAGTTGGCATATGGGGCACTTCTTTACGTAGCTACAAACATCATTCTCCACCTTTTTCCATTCTCCCAACTGTTTGGCTTTATCTATAGTTTTATTTTCGCCAAAGTGTTGGTTAGAAATAGAGCCGTGTGCTCCCTTTAGTATTTCGAGTTTCTCATTTTCAGGTCAGTTCGCTTAGTGATGAGAAGAATCAGTAGGTGTTTAAGTAATTTTCATATTATCGGCTAAAGAAGTGGATGAATGGTTCAATTTTAATTTTTTCCAAAGGTGTTATGGTGGGGTCCATGAAGTGTAACATGGCTATAGTCAATTTCTGATTTCTAAAGTCCGCTATGATTTCGTTGATTCTTATAAGCCACGTTCTTTCATCATAGACTGGCAGGATTTCTAAATTCTGATAGTTCGATGGTCGTTTTTGAATTTTTCTCTTTCCTTGGGCCAATTCTGGAACTGCCCGTATAATTCCTTATCGTATTCGGGGAGCTTTTCTCGCGCTGGTATTGGGGGCGCTCCTTCTTTCTCATGTTCCCTATCATTTCCTGTTAGCACCTCCTCACTAATTATCCTTGGTTTCTGTTTTTCTTTCACGGATTGCTTCTCGAAGTTTATCTGATGTGGGGGTGAAGTTGTCAAGTCCTTTTCAACACCAAATACGTCAAATATTTCTATACCGGGTGATCTGGATTCCAGTTCCTTGGTACTTATCTCGGTATTCTTCATTGCTTCATGTAAGTGGTCCCTTCTTATTGGAAACAATCTGGAAAGGCAGTCAGCCACCTTGTTTCTTTCCCTTTTATGTGCTCAATGGGCTTGTATTAATACTCTTCTAGTCTTAATCTCCAGCGTAGTAATCTGGATAAAGGATTCTTTACGTTGTGGAGCCACTTCAGGGCTTGATGGTCAGTTTTTATTCGAAAAGTTCTTCCCAAGAGGTATTGCCTCAAGCGTAGTGTGGCCCATGCCACGGCCAGTAACTCTTTTTTCGTGGCAGAGTAATTTTGCTCGGCCTCGTTGAGAGTTCTGGATATGAAGCAGCAGGGGTGGCCATCATGACTGATGGCGGCTCCTAGTCCTACGTTTGAGGCATCCGTGGTGAGCACGGATTCCGTACTATAGTCAGAGTATCGCAGCCCTGGTGCTGTACATAATACATTCTTAAGTTGATCAAACGCTACCTGATGTTTAGTGGTCCACTTAAACGGATTGTCCTTTTCTGTGAGTTCGGTTAGGGGTTTGGCTATGTGCGAGAAATTTTTTATGAACTTCCGGTAGTAGCCCGCTAACCATAGAAAGGATTGAACTTGTTTCATGTTATTAGGCGTTTTAAATTCTTCTACTTCGCTGACTTCATTTGGATTAGGCTTCACACTTTCGCTGGTGATAAGGTATCCCAGGTATTCCTATGCGGGTCTCAGATACTCGCATTTTGCAGGTTGCAATTTTAATCCGGTCTCTCTGAGTCGGTCGATTAGTAATATTAAATTCTGGTTGTGTTCTTTTATAGTTTGTCCGCAGATCACTATATCATCTAGGTATACAAAACAATGCTATCCGACGAGTCCTCGTAACGCTTGATCCATCATGCGCTGAAAAGTGGCCTGCGCATTTTTTAACCCGAACGGCATTCTGTTGAACTCGAAATGTCCGTCTTTTGTGGAAAAAGTTGTATACTTTTTAGATTCTTCTTTCATAGGGATTTGATGAAATCTTGCTGAAAGATCGAATGCAGAAAAGAATTTTGACTTACCCAGATGATCTAAAATGTCATCTATTACAGGTCAAGGGTAAGCATCTTGATCGCCAGCGTGACACACAACATTAAGTGACCCCCATTTTTTGTATAGTTGTTTAGAAAGATTGCAAAGCGTTTGTTTCCCTTCTTTCAAAACACTATACCAATTTTCGTTATTCGAATCCATTAAAAAATTTAATACGGCGACTTAGAAATAATGTAATTTTTTGTATGTAAGAGTCTAATATTTTTACGATTTATTCCAATCACAGATATTTCCAGATAACAAAATGCCTGCACAGTAAGAGCATTATGGGTCACACGCGTGCGGATAAGGCCGCATTACGTGAGTTCATTTCACCACGCAGATGTGTCTTCCATGTGGCCAAATATGTATCGCACTTCGTGCGAGTTGCACGCGTGCGGGTAATATGCGAGAACGTGAGGCGAGTAAAATGATTGTCAAAATGATAGTTGAAAATATGAAAACGATAACTCGATAAATACCATCTGAACTTGGCACTGAATAATAATTAATAAAAAGAATATGATTTTTCGAACCAATATCAAATGTGAACAATACTCTCCACGTGCAAAAATTGAGGTTATATTATTTGTTTAAGTACACAACAGAAGTAAAATGAATAGGTGGTATAATCCCTCGGACACGTACTAAGAAGTCATGAAATTAAATACTAATTACAGATATAAAATTATCACAGCGCAAAAAACAAAAAAACCGACGCCAGACAAATGAAAAACACGCGCGATGTAGCCCGCCATCAGTGAAGTGTAAGGTTGGTGAGGACCCGGTTCACAAAACTGAAATTATGAATGCATCGCGTGATTCAATTTTAATTAGCAGAAATAGTTTATTCATATGATTCTAAGAAAGTGAAAAGAAGATTCATGAAAATCGGTTAATATTTGCAGTAATAATATAAATGTTGAAGTGCACACGATAGTATGCAAAGATTCACCGCATTGTGGGAGGAAACGCATTCTTTTCGTTCAAAAGGTCTACAGCCTTCAATTTTTCCCCTATCCGCAATTTTTTTTGTAATTGAAGAGCTTTAAATTTCCAAGAGCACCTCAGTCAGAGATTGTTGCATTTTCATTTATTTATTTATTATATGTTTACTCGAAGTATGAGAAAATCGAGATTTTCCACAAAATCATTATTTACTCTTCAATAGCGATTTGCATATAATGAAAATCATCTTAAATCGACACAAGAGTACTCCCAGAATGCAAATAATTTGATTATTATCTGCTTTTATTGTTATAAACAAATGACATTAACAAACAGCCACATGGTGTAATTTTTGTTGAAAAAATCTGCCCGCTTCGCGGGCACATTCTCATCGCGCGCGGCTCGCTTTGCTCGCAAGTTTCAGCGCGCCTAGGGCGCGCACCTGTTGCATCTCGCGCTTCGCGCTCGATTGGGTATTCATCTCGCGCTTCGCGCTCGATTATATGTTTATCTCGCGCTTCGCGCTCGATAATGTATTCACCTCGCGCTGCGCGCTCGGACACATTTGTCGTCTAGGTTTTCACACTTCGTGTGCTCGCTATTGCGCGCTTCGCGGGCTAATACTCTCTTAGTAAGCTTCATCGTTATGACCTGCTTTGGTTTAATTATGTCAGTTTTACATAAAAAGAAGAACTAATTTACTTAAGGTTCTATCGACCTTAAGGAACACATTCTCATCACGACACTCGCGCTTCGCGCTCGATATTTGGTTTGATCATCATGTGAACCTCGCGCTTCACGCTCGTTTCTGTTCATCGTATAATAGAAACCCAAAAGTTCGCAACGACCATATGTTATGTTCAATGTTCTTCAGATAAAAATGACTAAAGTTGTATTTGATTTAAAATGAAGAAGGTAATTCCTTTACTTTAGCGTATATTTCCGTATCTTTATAATAAATCCTACAATCAGAAAGATTTGTTTCCAACTATCTGAAAAGGGGAGAAAAGAAGTATTTAAGTCGTTTTTGGAACATATATCTTGCTTTTTCATTCATAATCAAACCGACCCCTTGACTAACATTTGATTCCCTATCTACTCCTGACCATATTTCAAAACCGCCTTTCAACACCCCATTTTCTATGTTTCTACTTTCGCATCCCTTTTTCTTTGTCTCAGGCACACATAAAATATCTAGTATCCTAGCAAGCGTAGTTTCTCGTAGTTCTCTTACTTTAAGATCATTCACTCCTCTAGCATTCCAAACACCCAGTCTCCATTCATCGCCTGAAACTCAAAATTTACGTTTACCGTGTGTATGCATTTAGTCAATCAAAGTTTCAGTCCAGTCCGAGGCTACTTTATTGTTTGTATTGTTATGCGCGAAATTTGTTTTGGGAGTCGAAATCATGTCCAAGTTAAGTATTGATTCACCGTACAGTGGAGAGTGCAGTTCTAACGTCAGTCCCACGAAAACTTCTGTCACGGGGGGGGGGGGCTGACAAGGAATGGAAACCGAAAGAGTCGCAATTGGTTGATGTTTTATGCTGAGAAGGTCACCAGCCTTCAGCAGCGTTGTATCACATAGGAGTTCATATGTTTCCATCTGAGCATTCCCGGCCCACCTCTAAACGAGGAGCCAATAAGTCTTTTTTTTTTTTTTTTTTTTAATATATATATATATATATATATATTTATTTATTCATTTTGTCTATTTGGAGCATAGTTCTTGAAATATAAATGTAATAGTCGAATTTTTTCAGAGCAATTATTTTAGTAAATAAAGATCAAAACGCATTCAGAAATAAAAGTCAGATTTTCAGTCAGAATAAATTGTTTGAATTATTATTATATTTTATTGTTTTAATCGTTAGAAATAGTATTGAGAACATAAAAACAATGAAATATTGTGAAAAAACACACCCGAGATGAAAAATAAAGTAAATAAGCAAAGTTTTGATGAGAATGTGCCCTATCAAAAAGTGACCAATAACAAATTTGTAGATCTTTTTTGAGTGCACAAATTTAGTTCAATCATCATTTGTCGTATCTTGCATAGTTTGACCGTAAAATTGATTTTTTGGATTTTTCATTATTTCTTGTGCATTAAAAATGTGAATTTTCGATTTTTCAAGAAAATTCAAAAAGTCATTATGATAATCTTGTAAGGCGTGCAAAAAGAAACACTTTTCTTGTCCCGACTTTTTTTCGTATCGTGCGTTATTTGGCTGAAAATGTGAATTTTCGTTTTTTATTTTGGATTTTGAAAATGCTGTAACTCGAAAAATTTTCATTTTATCGAAAAATATCAGGAGAATAAAATTATTGAATTTTTTATTACTATAAGAGGCCGTATATATAATTTCCAAATTTTGAAAAAAAATGGTTTAAAAAATTTTCAAAATGTTCTCACTTTTTGAATTTTCATCCAAAATGGCTGGCTAACGAAGTTGACCTTTAGTTTGGAAGACTGAAAGAGTATACCAAAGGCCAATCGAATCAGTCAATTCTTTCGAAAGTTATCATGCTCACAGACGGACATACATACATGCATACATACATACATACATACATACAGACAGACACATTCGTAAAAACCTGTTTTTTGGGTTCAGGGGGTCTCAAAACGTGGACATTTGACAAAAACCGGGGGGGTCAAATTTTACACAAATCTAATACCTTCTCTAGATGAGAATGTAAAAATACAAATTTTCAAGTACCATGAGCAATAATGATGATTATTTTATTGTTTTAATCGTTAGAAATAGTATTGAGAACATTAAAACAATGAAATATTGTG